>ML778771.1:524091-614125 GCA_009831015.1 Picea engelmannii | reverse complement strand
TAATTGTCCGATGACCAATCCGCAAAAGGGGATTTGGTCCTTATACAATTACCGACTTGATTAATCCTCAATGGGGATTAATCTAATAATAGAAATAATAATAATGACATGATTAAATCCACAATGGGGATTTAATCCAATAACAAAATAATAAGAATGCTCTTCGTAGTTACATTATTTCAACAAAAGACCTCCATCAAATGATATGATTCCATGAGTAAGAATCACCCCAAGTCAATCGAATAGCTCCAAGGAAATGGCAACAAATTTATGTCAGCGCGATGAAAAACATAAAGTGGAGTCTCATACAATGTGAGTTTTAACAACATGTTCCAAGTTGGGGACATACACTCTTCCTGGGAGTATATGAGATCCCCAAAACTCTCTTGTTCAACCTGTCAAGAAGAAACAAGAGGCAAGAGCATGTGCTAGGATGGATACTAATCAACATCCACGAAAACCACATACTTGTTCCTTTTTTTTGGATATACACATCAACAGGAGTTCAAAATTTGGCTATAACAATGCCAAAAATATACATGAAAGTAAATTAGTATTGACATGTATTGAGGTTACTCATCCTACACTACTCTAGCTTAGGATGAAAAAGAAGCTAAGTGAAGTCAAATATCCAATGCAACCATCCAAGCATCACCTCAAGGACATGAACCCTACCATTGTGTTTTGTAATGATCAAAAAGAAGGTTGCATAAAAAATAAAACCTATATATATTGGAATGTTTATTACAATGTGGATCAAAATGAAGTTACATTATATACATAACATCCAATACAAAAATTTGAAAAAGGATAACATGTTCTAGCACATGCTAACTCAATCCAATGTTGAACAAGGATGAAATATGGTATGGAAAAGGTACATGGAAGCCCATTATCAATCTCCAAACATCAACTATGTGCCTCTCTAGAGGAAAATATACATGATAAATGATGTGCCTCTCAATTGTAGTATCATGAGGCCCACTTTTGAGATATTTTGACCATATTTGTACTCTATAAACCTCTCTTGACCATGATTAATATAATTATGTTGGTTTTGTGCAATTGATTGATTGTGGAATGAGTTGGATGATTGAGTGTGTGTTGTTTTCTAGTTTACCTATTGTTTTCATTATTTATGAATTTCTAAAGATACACTAGTCCATGATTCAAGCATGTTGAATCAAGAAGGTTCCTACTCCAACATTGCATGATAAGAAAGGGGGATTGTGTCCCCTCATCCACCTCGAAAGGATTTCCAAGTTTTCAATCACCAAAGTAACCAAATCTAGCATCATCCATTTGAAACTATGACTAAGAGAAGGCAATCTAGGAAGGGATTTGATCCCTATAACATAAGTCCCTGATTACAGGGATCCTAGAGATGATAAGCCCTTCAATCAAGGATTGATTGAAGGGATGATTGATGTAATCTCTTTGTATAAATAAGAGCTAGGGGATATCCCTAGAGGGAGTTAATCATTTTTTTTTAGCATTAGGAACTCTTAGAGAGATTAAGAATTCAAACTCTTTTGAGATGTTTTGTTGTTATAAACTAGTGTGATAATGAAAATATTTTCCTTCCATATTTCTTGTCTTTGGTAGTGTTTTAGGTTCTCTATAGAAACCTTGAGTAGGTCCCAATTACTGCTAAAAAATGAACCTTTTTATTGTTGTCTCATTCCTTTGTGTTTAGTTCATCTTGTTTACATTTCATGTTATGCATCAATTTCTGAACATAGTCTTCATTTCATGTCATTTCAACATCCTATTTCAAGTAATTTCATTGTATTTTTTCATTGTTAAGTGGACTTTGTTAACCTTGTATTTCTTCAACTTTATAGTAGGTTACTTCAAGAATTAGTTTCATTTTATCATTATTTAATTTAGTTTTGCAGTAGGTTAAATTTTTGTAGGGTTAAAAAAAAATCAGTACGTTAACTTAAGTACATTCAATTATGTTTTCAACAAGTTTATTTTTGTACTTTGGTTCAACAACTTAAATATGGCTCACTTGGATTTGTAACCTTTCATTCTATCTTTCCTTTCTATCAAGATAAGTAGGATCACTCCTTTGGTTCATAGGGTCTTTTCATTTTTGTTTTATGGCTTTTCCTTCAATCAAATTGCATATTTCCTTCAAGTAGTGTTAAAATGCTTGCTAGTTCTTTTGTTTGATGAATTAACCCTTGCAGTCCTAGGATGACCATGTATCCTTCTTCTTATATATGTGCATGTATGAATTTTTCACATATAGTACACAATACCTCTTAAGTTAGTACGAACCTTAAGTTGACAATCTAAAGTGGCACTTGAGAAAGTTCAACATTGTTGTTGCAATTCTTGGCCTATCACTAATTTTTGGTGCCATTACTAGGTAGATGCTAAAAATTACATACATTTTATAATAAAAAAATTGTCAAAAAGAAAAAACAACTTTATATTGCATGCATTTAATTGTTTTATCAAGAAATTGTTTTTAATTAGATTGCATATATTTCAATACTTTTGTTATTTTTAGAATCCTTAGAATGCATGTCTTGAATTAGAGATAATTTTGGAAGATTCTTACCAAAACACCACACTATTGAAACAAATCCAACCAATCAAGAAAAATAGCAAGTTGATAATGAGACAACCATCCAAGAGGAAACACAATTTTTTGTGGACTTATTAGAGGAGGAAGCAAGAATTTTTGAAAATATCTTAAAAGAAGGAGGGTTCCCATATCACAACACAATGGTTTACGATGGAGTGAAATATGACACATTTTATTTTTCCATTCAGGAAGCCAATGGGGAAACCAAGATTAAAAATATTAATCCTTCTTCTCTCCCTCACTTCCATGGCCTTACTACAAAATACCCTGATACTTTTCTTTTTGAGTTTGCAGTTGTTTGTAGGACTTATGAATATACATCATATGATTAGAAGCTCATGATATTTCCCTCTACATTGAAGGATTCATCCTTGATATGGTTCATGATCCTATAAGGGAATAACATCATTAACTAGGACTAAATGAAGAAAAACTTCATTGACAAGTATAGGGATTATTGCAAAGCTAGGGACATGAGAGACAATATATTCATAATGATCCAATGAGGGAATTATTCCTTGGAATAAAATGAGGAAAGGTTGTAACTTATATACAAGAGAGTTCATAATTGTACATTGTATGACAACTCATTGAAACTTGTCTTACTCATAGGGATAAGAGAGGAATTCTTGGAGACCTTGATTCTCCTTGCAAATGGAGACATCTTACAACTAGAGTATGATGACATCAATAAAATATTCAAGAATTACTCTAGATCAACATGGAAAAAGGGTAGGAATTGTAAGAGTATGGTAACACAGTCATCTAACCCTACAAATATTATTAAGAATGAAATAAGAATATTATTATATGATATGAAAACTAATATTTTTCACTCACAAGCCATGAAGATGGATGCATTGTATATTGAGAATAAGCAAGAAGAATCACAGACGGATGTGTCCCCTTTTTGTCCTAAAGGTGAAAAGAAGAACCCTAGAAATTAATACTTACTCAATAATGTAGAAGTTTTGTGCAATTTGTGAAGACCCACATCCAACTAACAAGTGTCCTTCTTTTCCAAGTCTAAAATATGCTTATCATAGGGCTAAAAAAAATGTGGAGCCATTATGCTTCATCAACTAAAGGATACAAGGGATGCCTAGGCCATTTAAACCAGGTATTCCCTACACTCATCCTTAGTATTTTGGTGGATATATCTCACAAATGTATTCTCAACCTTGGCATCCCCCTAATTCACCTACTTGGACTATGAAAAAATAGTGGACATATTTGAATCATCCTTTCAATCCTTCCTATTAACCATTTTCATCCCAACCTCCAATGAAAAACCTTTAGTGGACTAATCCTCCACAAGGATGGATACCTCCAAATCAACAAAAAAAATAATTTCTTCCCCCTTCACCTCAAAAAAGAAATTATTCCATAATTGTTTTGCCACAACCACCAAAAAAACCACAATTACCTGTCAAACTAGCTCCAAATACAAACAATAGGTAGGTCCAACCCATGTATAACAATGAGAGTAACATACCAAGCCTACACTATGGATCTTGAAGATATCAATCCTATATTAGGGAAGGTACTAATATACCCTCCTCTCACTACCAAACCTATAAAAGACATGAGTTCCAAGAGAGCAGATATCTCACCACAATAACAACCTATCCCTCAATAATTTCCACCACATTCTAAAAGGATAGACACCATGAAGACCTACACATTTGTAGAAAATGGCCTCTCATGAGAACTTAATAATTTATGTGAAAATTCCTCTCCTCTAAGCCATTAAGGGTGTTCATATCTATAAAAATTTCATCAAAGAGGAATTCCTTAAGACACCTGGAAGAAAGAAAAATCACTCTCTTGTAGTCAATGTGATAGGCCAACTAGCAGATCTTATGCTAGGAAGAGTGTTTGTCCCTAAGTAATTGCATCTAGGAAGTGATATAGTAGATGTCTACATCAACAAAATTCTGATCCAAAACACTTTGATATACTTATGGGAAACCATCAATTTTATGAAAAATGACACTATGCTTAGATTATTCCTTAAAGTATTGTTAAGACATACACCTACTATACTCCATTTAGAGATAGATCAATTGTGAATCTTGAGGGAGTATTGGAGGATGTAATGGTGTTTATCGGTTCCTAGGAGTATCCAATTTATTTCATAGTTCTTCAAACCAAGTTCAAATTGAATCTACACCCTCTCATCCTAGTAAGACCATGGTTAGCTACAACAAATGCAAATATCAACTATAGGATAGGAAGTATGTCCATTACTAATGGCCAATATAAAAAATAACTTGTAAATAGGGTAGGACAAGAAGAAGAAGAAGAAGGAGAAGAATAATAAGAAGATATAATTCATACCTATATTTACCCTCTCCTAACCATTGAGACAACCTTATCCAAGAAAAAATTAGAGGAAGAAACTTTCATATCCAATTTTAAACAAAAATTGTACCATGTTGTTGTAAAAGTTGATGGTTTTGATGAACAAGAACAACCACAATAGTCTAAAAATTGTTTTGATTTGAAAGATATTTTATTGATAGATTTACTCACTACCCTTTAAACAATAGTAAAAAATATATATCTACCCTTTAAAAACTATGAAAATTAACACTAGTTTGACTAATGGACAAGACACAAAATTGTTGGTTGTCCTTAGGAATCATGCTACAAATTTTGTGCCCCTGGGGTGTAGAAAATTCAGTGATGGAGTGTGAGGCTAAGGCACTCTGTAATGTGAAGTCACCAGTTCAAAAACCCTTGAATTATCTCGTGTTACATGTGAGAGGACAAGTGGGAATGCCTGGAGGTTATAGTGGTATCATTAAGATAACTCGACCCCACGTCACACAAGTACGAGCTCGACTAGTTGCTAATTCTTCCAGTAAAAAAAAATAAAAATTCATGGGATTAAAAGAACATGAAAATAATTCATCCAAACATTTGTACTCATCATATCTACATCAAATATGACTATATTCCCATTAGAAAACCTCAAAGGAGAATTAACCCTACTCTAAAGTACATTGTCAAAGAAGAACTACACAAACTCTTAGATGTAGGATTCATTTATCATATTTATGATAGTGAATGGGTCTCACCCTATATTGTGCCTAAGAATAATGGAAAATGGAGTGTGTGTGTGTGTGTGGATTATATAGAACTTTATCTCCCACTTTAAATGACTTCTCGGTTTTGTGTTGATCATTGTTGGCCTTGTATTGTTCTTGTGACTTCTTCAGTGTCTCTAGTACTTGCAAATGGAAGTTAATTAGTTCCAGTAAGAAATATGTTTTATATTTATTAATAGAAAATCATATTGAGGACGATTTGATAAGAGTAGAGGCATCCCTGGAGGGGTGTACTAAAGATAAGAAACACCAGTTGGAGGAGTTGTTACAGTTATACAGACGAGTGTTCCAGGAGCCTAAAAGGATACCATCCAAGAGGGAAGTGGAGCATGAAATACAATTATTTCCAAAATCCCCATTGTCAAATATTGGGATGTATAGACACTTTGTTCTAGAAGAAAATGAATTGAATAAGTAGTTGCAACATTTGTTGGAGCAGAGTGTGATTCAACCAAGCACCTCACCTTTTGTGTCACCTATAATAAATGTACCAAAGAAGGATGGGACTTGGAAAATGTGTATAGAATAAAGATTATTGAAAAGTATTACACTTAAAAATCGATACCCTCTATCCAGGATCAATAATATGTTAGATCGATTGCATCATGAAAAATATTTCACCAAGTTGGATCTCAAATTAGAATACCACTAGGTATGCATCAAGGAAGAAGACACCTAGAAGAATACCTTCAAGACAAGGAAAGGTTTGTATTAATGGTTGGTCATTGCATTTGGTTTCTATAATGCACTAACTACATTTATGAGACTGGTGAATGATGTGTTACTCCCATATCTAGATTCATTTTTTATAGTCTATTTGGATGATATACTGGTTTATAGTGCTACATGGGAGGAGAAAATCTCACATCTCTTGCAAGTGTTAGAGACTCTGAAGAAGCACCAGTTGTTGGATAACCTCAATAAATGTGATTTTTCTCAGTATTTTTTGGTGTATTTGGGGTATATGATTGGTGGAGGGGAGCTCAAGTTAGATCCCACAAATATGGAGGCCATCATGAATAACTAGTTCCTAAAAATGTCATTGAAGTTATGATTTTTTCCAGGAAAGCACAATACTTGAGGAAGTTCATAGCTTAATTTTCAATGGTATTTCTACCACTCCACACCATAAAAACAAGTGATAATAGTTTTCAGTGGGGGAAGAATAAACATAAGGCTTTTGATGAGCCAAAAAGAAAGATCAATCAAGCATTAATTCTCGCATTAGAAAACTTGCAAAATCCTTTCAAAGTGGAGATAGATGCAAGTGGGTATGCCATGGGAGAAATTTTGATGCAAGGAGGAAGGCATGTAAGCTATCATTCTAAAATATTTCATGGGGAAGTTATCAAATAACCTACCTATGAAAAAGAACTCTATGCTCTGGTTCAAGATATCAAGAATTGGAAGCATTATCTAATGGAAAAGGATACCATCATCCACAAAGATAACCAACTACTATAGTATTTGCAGACCCAAAGTAAGATACAACAAACCAAACATTACAAGTGGATAGGGTTTCTAAAACAATTTCATCTATTCATAAATTATAAGAAGGGGATCACAAATAGGTTGGTAGACATGATCTCAAGGCCACCCACATCCAAGATTATAGATTTGGGAACTCTGATGCACATGGATCCTTTTATCCATGATGCATATAGAGAGGCATACACAGAAGATGAGGACTTCAAGAAGGTGTTTCAACAGATACACAAATTCATATAGAATAAGGTGACGACAAGGATGACTATCATTTCTAGAATGGGTTACTTTACAAGTTCTATGTCCCTAAAGTTGAACGACTGTAGCTTATCAGAGAGACTCACACCTCCAATGTTGCAAGGAATTTTGTTGTTGGGAAGACAATTTCTAATTTATAGAGGTATTTGTAATGGCCCATAATGCAAGAATATGTAGCATGGTATATTAGAGGATGTATACTTTTTTGTAACAAAAATCCAAGTAACAAGAAGTAAGGTCTATACCATCCCTTACCTGTAGCCACTCAACCTTGGGAAAGCATTTCCATGGTTTTTTTGGGAGGCTTACCAACAACTAGGAAGGGACATGACTATATATTTGTGGTAGTTGATAGGTTAAACAAGAAGTGCATTCTAATGCCTTGTAAAAATACCATTAAAGGACAAGAAGCAACAAGCATGTTCTTTGTACACGTCTAGGTGCACTTTGGGATACTAAGGAGCATCATCTCAAACATGGATACCAAATTTCTTAGTACATTTTGAACTAGATTGTGGGAGAATATAGATGCTAATTTGAAGATATATACAACATTCCATCCATATATATATGGACATACATAAGTATTCAATTGGAATTTGGTGCAACTTTTGAGGGGTTACCATCAAAAGCATATGAATACCTAGGATGAAAATATGATCTGCATACATCACTATTATAATAGAGTAGTCCACACTTCTACTTGTAAGTCACCTTTTGAAACTTTCTTTGGATATTTTCCACCTCCACCCTTAGATGTTGTATATGGACAACAAGGAGGAGTGAGGGAGTACCTCATAGGAGATGCATTGAGAGCAGAAAAAAATGTTGAGAAGATGATGAAAACCCATTTGCAAGTACATGAGATGTTGTAGAAGTCACAAGAAAAATACAATGTTATACATGATCAAAATAGAACCGAGAAGTCATTCAAAGTGGGAGAAAGAGTGTTATCACTGAAATTTCATCCGCAAATGGTTACAATAATCCAACATCCTCAAACAAATATTAGTTCACCCATGGACCAAAAATTACCAAAAATGCATTTCCAAAAGGTCCAAAACTATACAACAAGTTATAAAATCAGCATGCGCTAAGTAAATATAGGATGGGTGCACACATGTGCAAGTCGAAAATGCCCGAAAAGCACGCATGCGCCCGAGGCACGATTGTGGATGTTAAAAGCCGTGCACACATCAGAACAACACATTTATGATATTGATCGGCTTCCCACCCAATTTTGGTTCAACTTCCAAGTCGATTTGACATCCAAATCTCGGTTGAATCCAGCTGGGTGGCTGGTCAAAGACCTAAGGGTACCCTAAATGGCCCCTTGTTCACACTAAAGGCTGGTTGAATAATGTCTCAAAGTTATGCTATAAAAAGAGGCCATGGGTGCACTACATTTTCAAGGAATTCATTTGCAAGGTTATGCTGTTGCTATTCTCTTGGGAAAATCTCTTTTCTTATCAAGAGAATACTAGCACCATTCCATTTGGGAAATCCAAATCACCTTTTGAGTGGGTTAGCTTGGGATTCTTTCACCATTTCTTTCAAGTTTCCAAGTTGTAAGAAGAGCTCAATCTTGGAGGTCGAAGAGCCCTGCCTTGGAGGAAGAAGGGACCTAAAGTCCCCTTTCTCTTTGGTGTTTTCTTTTCATTAATACAATCCTTTCCATTGGTGACATGAGTCTTGTTTGTTTCTTGTTCTTATGTCCTTATGCACAATAGTTTAGTTGTTTTTTCCTTTCCTAGTTTAATTCTTAGCTTAGTCTTTTATGTTTATTCTTCTAACCCTTTCCTTTACTGCTGTCTTGCTTAGCTAACCTAACTAAGCTTGTAAGATCCTTTGTTTTGATCATTTAGGTGACAAAAGAGGTGCAATAGATTGACAACTCCACTAGGGAAAGGTATCAATTTCCTACCCCACTTGGGTTATTTTAGCTCTTCTTTTTACTTATTTAACCTGCAGGTACCATAACTGGCCCAATCCGACCTACAAAACGTCAAATTCAAAGCTGAGTTGAGAGAATTCCATCTGGAATTTTCTTCACGGCCATGTGATAGTTGTGTGCGGGTTTATTGGCCCATAGTTTTGCATCATGCATACATGCACCAAAATCATTGCATTACTCAACACCGTCTGCGCACCAGCACTCAAAAGTCTTTTTCAGTTCGCACATTGGTGCTCAGAGCGCCTTTGTCTAGTCTGAAACCCATACACCTGTGCAAAAAAGTAGGGATTGTAAGCTTTTTTATGATCTGTTGAAGGCCCATAGCCTTCTTAAAGATAATTCCATGCATGTTGTAATCTGCACCACTTACATTCCCTCTCGTATAAAGGGATTAGTCAAAAACACATAGGCACTTCGGGGTTAAAAATCATTATTTTTTTTCTTTCTTCTTTTTATTTCACCACATGGATGGCTTCCTTTGACTAAAAGTTGGATTCATTCTACATCACATATAAAATTTGCATTGGGACTAGAAATTGGATATCAAACGTTGAGTATGCTCTTCTCTCGTGCTCCAAAGCGATCTTGAGAATCAGAAAGAGGTTGAAAGACAATTTCATCTCCCTTAAAAAGATAAAATCTTTAGGAGAGGACAATAGCCCCCTCATGACTCCTCTTAGTTTATTTTTCAAACACATCTCAAGATTGTAATGGGCCCATACATGCCCAGATGCTACAAAGATAGGATAGTGTTGAAATTTATTTTGTTATATTATATCACTAGGGAAGTTTAAAGGTTTTGTAACGGGCCCATACATACCCACATGATCACAATCTAGGATAGTTTCAAAGCTTTCTTAGATTAAATCACATTAGGGAGTTAAAGGAATAGTAAAGGACCCACATGTCAACATGCTATCTTCCTAGGGACTTTTGAATTCTGCAAGGTTGTACCAATGACATTTAGTTAAATAGGTAATCAAAGACTTGTAAGGACCAAGCAAAGTCCACATGCAGCAAGGGGACACCTAATTCATTAAAAAATTGGCACACTTTCACTCATGCACACACAAAAGTCACTTCTCACTCACATAGTTTTCATCTCGAAACGTGGAGGTTGAAGTAAGTTTTTTCCAAAGGGATTCTGAAACACCCCACCCTTTTCTTGACGAAACTATCCACTCCCACTTAATTTCAACGAGATTGGCTCACACCCCCAATCTCTCAAACAACCACATCTAAATTTTTTCTAAAAACTCACTAAGTTTTCCTCCATAGGAGGTGCCAAAAGAAATCTTTTATTCTAGGTAGGATTTCAGGGATAGGCATCCAAATAAATCCTCGTTATCTAGTTCTCACATTTTCAAATCAATAGAAGTTGTCAAATAGGGAACTTTAAATCCTCCAAGTCAAGTGTTCCTAACACCATAAGGTAGGGAGATACCTGTGAAGGGTTGAAGGTCGAGGTCCGGTTGTTTTATGCATCCCCCCTTGAGGCACCCACCTCTTGGAAGGGATCCATCCCGTGACCCATTTCTTAGGCCAAAAATCGAAATGCCGCACTTTGACCGAGGTACCTAGTGACCAAATTTTAGGACATCTACCTAGGTGGCAATTGTGGGCTGCAATTGCACCTTGATCGGATTTTGTGTGGCTATTGGAAAATATCACCAGTTCTTTCAAGATATGCCCCCTCTATGCCTCATTATAACTGACTGCTTCATCCTTAACTAGTTTCTCTTCCGGTGGCTTCAGACCCCACTATCGAGTGCTATTGGAAGGTCCAGTCCAGTGCTGTTTTGAGAGGAAGGATGTTACATCTTTTAGGAAACGAGAATTTGTTTTCTTTGTTCCCCCACATGAACGAAATCCACCTATCCACATATATGCTTCTTTATCAAAACACTTTATGTATGATACCCTCATGATTACATTTGATTTGGATATATATTGTGTAAAGTTCAAAAAATTGCAACAAAAGCTCTTGTTTATTTATTACTCTCACCACCATTCGCACACATTCACTCAGCTAGTCGGACATCATAGGGGATCCACAGAACCCCCGTCATTCCAGACGCTTGCTAAATCTCCCTCCTATTCGAGGGGGGGTTCCTAGTCTTGCCAAATCATCGGCTCCACCTTCTCACACCCTTGTGAGTGCCACTGTCTTGGGATTAGCTTTGCTTGGTTCCACCTTATTTGGGTCCAATTCCCAAGGTCTACCTTCCACTCACTCTGCTTTACGCGAAAGTGGGGGTCCAACTTCCTCTCAAGGGGGAAGTACAAACCCACCTAGTCCCCTCCAAGGGTCAGGTACTCAGAACACTCACACTATGGCCAGAACTAATCCTACACCACCACCCCATATGCCATATTTAGCCTCCCTCAACAAACTAGATTTGATTAAACTTGCCAATGATCCCATATTGCACAACCCCACATGGCCTGCAATGCCTACCAAACTCCCTTCAGACATCCCCAAATTTGAAGGGAAAGAAGGAGATGATCCTGCCAACCATATCATGACATTTCACCTATGGTGTTCTTCGAACAACATCATGGATGATTCCATCCTATTAAGTTTATTTCAACGTACACTCACTGGCCCATCCACCAGATGGTATTTCGAAGAAAAATTCGGGTCCCACACGACTTTTGAATCCTTGGCCAAAGCATTTTTGACCTTCTTTCAATTACCCATTCGTCATGACAATGGCCTTGAACTACTCTTAGATTTCAAACAAACCGCCTCTACACATATTGCCGACCACATCCACGAATGGTGTCAGTGACGTAGCCTCTGGAAAGTTGACACCACCCCCCAACAATGTCTCAATTGGTTCCTGAAATCACTTGTTTCCCTCCTTGCCAAAGATGTGGCCGCCACCTTCCCCTAGACCGAAGAAGAAGCCATTAGAAAGACCCAATAGTTCAAACTCATCTACGCCTAGTCTGGATACCTATACATGGTACTCCTAGATTCCCCAAAACCCGTGCCATTTGGCCAAGACAAACCTGGAATGTCTCACTCAACGGATGGATTGATTGGTACCACAACACACCACAATCCATACCCCCCACAACCCACTATGTATGGTGCATCTCCGTATCCACCAACATATGGAGGAAATCCTTACTACCCCCCTCCCCTTTACCAACAATCATATCATGTTGTTCCCCCTTAGTCATTGGGGGCACCCCCACCGGTACCCATCTTGTATCCGATCTCTCAATCTAGTACCGGTCCACACCCAACCCTTGGATATAACCTTAGCAATAGTGTAAGTACCTCTACTTCCTATATTCCATATGGTTCCTATCCACATAACAATCCATATTTTCCATTTCCTAGTCCTCCCCAGCCAGTTAATCCTCCACCGGGACAACCACATGTCGACGTCAACTTTGTTCATCCCTTTCCCATTCAACAGGTTCATACATTTGAATAGTTCAATATGGCCAATATGACTCATAAGAAGAAAGGAAGAAACCAACATAATGACAATCCAGGACTAGGCAGGAATGACCCCCACAACCATCCCATTAGGGGCAACCAATACCAAGACCCCCAAGGGGGCACCAATAACAATATACCATGACAAGGGAAGAAAAAAAATCTTTGAACTAACTTCCCTTGTGCTATATGTGGTGAGTATGGACATTATACTCATCATTACCCCCAAATTCCTAATATCCAACGGATGAGGGCATCCATGAACTCACAGGGCCCTTTGACACAATCTGCCCCTCTACAGGCCCCACAATAGTATTTGCAACCACTGCCTCCAACTATTTTTCAAAACCCCATTCCATACCAAGGTGTGATGAACACCCAACAAATGATCAACCCTACCCTGCCACAAATGGGGAAATATCCAAACCCATGCACCACTCAACCTGGGAATTTGGTTGATCGCAGTGTCCTCCTCACCAATGAAGAAATTCTTCTGCAAACCCGCAACCGTCAATATGGTATGCCTCCCGACTCTACCCAAACCACCTCAAAAACACTGCCAGCTACAATAGGACAACCATTGATGATTCCACATCCTAACGTGGAACCCATTCCTCGCATACCATGTATGCCTTTATGACAGAATGTACATAACCGTCATGCTAGGGCTACTCATAATTATAGTCTAGTTGATGACTTAGCCTAGTCTCCCGTAGCCATATCTAGGCAGGAATGACCCCATTCCTTGCTTTCTTCCTTGGGGGAAGTCGACATAGCTGACACACACCTGATCACATTTGATTCAGATAATGGAGAACCATGTCTTCCCTCCCATATAGCCTTCCAAATACTAGTTAAGATCTGGAACACCACAGTTTATTGGTGTATCATCGATGAAGGTGCATCCACCTGCATCATGTCTAAACATGTATGGCAGAAAATTGGCTCCCCTGAGCTAGTACTCTCTACCATCACCCTTTGAGCTTACGATGGTCGACCAACATCTTCCATAGGGCTTTGTCAAAATGTCCCCATAGAACTTGGGGGAAAAACCATCCTCATTGACATTGAAGTTATCGATGCCCATCTTGATTACAATATCTTGTTCAGACACAACTACTTGTATGCTATGAAGGAAGTCGACTCTTTTGTGTTTTGTACGATGATGTTCCCCCATAATGGGAAGATCATCACCATCAACCAACTTACACATTACGAGCCTAACCATTCGGCCAACATCGATAACATCCTCCCACTTGTTTGTGTTAGCTTGAATGATTTCCCAGTTGCCAACATTGGCTCTGGATTCTTCCAAGAACCATTCATGTTGGGCACTTATCAGGGAGCACCACCATTCCTAAACCCATTGTTTTCAACACAAGTGTGTGTAGTTTCCTCTAAAGGAACAAACATCAGAGACAAGAATCCTATCACTGAGTTCCCTCCCCATATCAAAGTTTCACCAGTTGAAGAAATACTACCTCAAGAGTTCCCTGAGAGTGCCACCACACCACTTATCACATATCTCCCCCCCCTCCAGGGGAAAATCCCAGTATGGTATCTACATCCACCCAAGATGGTTCCTTAACCATCCCTCCCTCCTCAGTCAGAGGCAATCCCAGTGCAGACTCCAATACTTGTTCCTACCACACCACCCTCACCCCCAATCACTAGCACCATCATTGTGGTTGGGGGTAGACGGAAGAAGAAAGAGCCCATTGCTCCACTACCTCCCCGAGTTCAACTCCCTTGCACCTTATGTGAAAGAAAAGGACACCCCACTCAAAAATGTCCTTCTCTTCCCGAGCTACACAGTTTTATCCATCTTCCTCAAGAACACCTTTTTCTTACCACTCCAATAAGGACGTCCCACACTACTATGACATCATCAACCACACACAACCAACATATACGAACCAATTTTGCATGTTCCATATGCACAAAATATGGGCATTACACTCATCATTGCCCATCTATCCCATACATCCGCCACACATTAGCCACAAAACGCCACACATATCCTCTTGAGCTTCCTCCGACACTCCATACCTATGCTCCTATGAATGTAATTCATTACATTTGTTCATCAATCCTCGAGAAAAGGGGAGGTCCATGTCTTCCCACCAAATTACCACCTGATCACCCATAGTGTCAGTGAAACTGGGATGGCATTATGGACCCACCGTCCATATCTAAGCCCTTTTTCCCACTTTCATTTTTTGATACAGGAGCCCATAAGCTCCGTTTTCTGAACCATCTTCGGCCACTTACACATACATTTTCATCGGGCTATCATTTTCCCTTGTCCCCAGCGGAGCATCTTTCCATGACGCACTCAGGTATGCCTGCCCATGTTCAAAACTATCAAATAATTGTTATATGTCATTTATTTTTAGATATTGTTCACGTTGGGTATTTGGTTTTCATGTGTGCAGGTACTAGGTCATCACACACCAACACATCTCCTTTAGGTATATGATTGACGTTGGCATGTAATCATTCCCTCTAAGTCTCAATTGCATATACAGTCATAGCCTTTGAAATTTTCCTGTAGAATCCTCATATCTAGCTCTGTAGTACTGTCACCTCCGCTACATTTTGGTACTGTCACCCGATAGCACTGTCCCCCACATGAGTTGTCCCATTCATAGTCCCCCTTGGCACTTTGATACTCATGCTACTTTCACCCCCTAGGGATGGGAGTCTCGATAGTCTTACACATTTCCAAGAATCAACCACATACTCATTCTCCTCATTTTGCTAGCTTTCCCAATGGACTTCCAAGTTATCTCTTCAAGGTTCTATTTTGACGACGCCTCCACAGTATCATTAACCATCCATTTCATCCACAATCAATTTGCCCATCTGCAAATTTCCCTCCATTCCATGTACCTCATACAGAAACCCACCCATGGGGCCCCCAACCTCCACCAGTTCTCCACACAAAATTGTTCCCTAACCGGCCCAACCATCTTGCACTAGGGCACTTGTTTTTGTATTTGTACACTCATCCCAAATTATTCTTTATTCATTTGCTAATTGTAAAAAGCCTTTGTTTCCAGCATTTACATAGCTTTTTGTCGTCACCCTTGGCGACATTCTTTTCCTGGAAAAGTAACCCATGTTGCCCTTGGTTGGGGAATTTTTTTAAACTCCTACCCTTGCTAACATTATCCATAAACCTCAAGTATCTTACAAGTCCATAAACCTTTTTGATCTCTATGTTTTTCCATTTTGTCACACCTATGGCACAATTTACCCTCATCTAGATGTCCCCCTTACACTAGATTTAGTTTCATGTTTGCTTCCACTTTACACCGCTCCCCAACCAAAGGTGGTCTTGAGTCTCACTACTCCTCGACTTCATCCATGTTTCTCAACAGTTCCTGATTTTGTCCAAGTAGATTTCATGAAGCCCTCCACTTCTCGAAGTTGTGTCTCCCTTTCTGTTGACATTAACACAATTTCTAGGAGGGCGAAAATATCTTGAATCTCATTACCTTTACAATGAGGTGTCTTGGACGGCACAGAGAAAACCATCATTTCCCTTTGCTGTCATTGACCCCGATGACATTCGACTTCAACTCTTTTTCATGTTGCGGTGGGTCTTACTTTGCGACTATTGCAGTTTATTTTCATATATGTCGAAGACCTCTAAAATTTGATAGGCTATCAATGCCTGAGTATCATTGACACCTCTCATAAGTGTCCTTACCTTTTTTCAGAGTTTTTTCACCATTAGAATTGTCCTCTATCATTATCAAACCGCCCTAGAGGGTGTTGTAGTGATCTACACCAACACACAGTTTCAGTTATTGTATTACACATTTTTGAGTTACGTAACATGAGCATGGGGCATGCCCTCCTCATTTGTACACAGTTTATTTTTACACCTTACGAAAGGTTGGGTTCTTCAAGTTCCCGTCTCCCTCTAACGGGTCGCTCTTGATACTCTCATTATCACTCTCTCTTACAATGATACTCTTAGTAGAAGAAACATTGATGAATTTCAGCTATACGTATGCTCCTAACCTCATCCATTAGGGGTCATTTGTTATCACTCAAATTTCGTCCGCAAATGGTTACAGGAATCCAGCATCTTCAAACAACTATTAGTTCACCCATGGACCAAAAATTACCAAAAATTCATTTCCAGAAGGTCCAAAACTATACAACCAGTTATAAAATCATCATGCACTAAGGATATACAGGACGCGCGTGCACATGTGCAAGTCGAAAATGCCTAAAAAGCATGCATGCACCCAAGGCGTGACTGTGGACGTTAAAAGCCGCACACACCTTAGAATGATGCATGTATGATATTGGTCGGCTTCCCACCAACTTTTGGTTCATCTTCCAAGTCGATTTGACATCCAAATCTCAGCTGAATCTGGCTGGGCGGCTAGTTAAAGACCTAAGGGTGCCCTAAATGGCCCCTTCTTCACACTAAAGGCTGGTTGAATAATGCCTCAAAGTCATGCTATAAAAAGAGGCCATGGGTGCACTACATTTTCAAGGGATTCATTTGCAAGGTTATGCTGTTGCTATTCTCTTGGTGAAACCTCTTTTCTTATCAAGAGCATACTAGAACCATTCCATTTGGGCAATCCACATCACCTTTTGAGTGGGATAGCTTGGGATTCTTTCACCATTTCTTTCAATTTTCCAAGTTGTAAGAAGAGCTCAATCTTGGGGGTCCAAGAGCCCTCCCTTGGAGGAAGAAGGGACCCAAAGTCCCCTTTCTCTTTGGTGTTTTCTTTTCATTAATACAATCCTTTCCATTGGTGACATGAGTCCTATTTGTTTCTTGTTCTTATGTCCTTATGTACAATAGTTTAGTTGTTTTTTCCTTTCCTAGTTTAATTCTTAGCTCAATCTTTTATGTTTATTCTTCTAACCCTTTCCTTTACTGTTGTCTTTCTCAGCTAACCCAACTAAGCTTGTAAGCTCCTCTGTTTTACTCATTTAGGTGACAAAAGAGGCGCAATAGATTGGTGACTCACTTTTATAGAATAAGTGGGGATCACTTTTACAATGAAGTTAATTTATAAATGAAGGTTGCATGTAAAATAAATAACTTTAATAAAATATTAAAGCTAATTATAGCGATTCACTTTTATAACTTAAGTTAAATACACTTTACAATGGATGCATGAACTAAATAACAAAAAAGAGACTTCAACTCAAGAGCTCTTACTTAATAAAACAATTTTTAACCAAGTGAGATAGTGTAAAAGATATTATATTATTAAGAAGGAGTATTGAGATTGTTGTTTTTGTCACCTTGGAGAGCATGCTCATAAAAAACTCTTTTCACACAATAATTTTTTTTCCTCTCGATCTAACTAAAATGGTCGTACCTTGGGAAAACATAAACCTTTTCAAGTGAAACAAAAGGAATTCCTAATTGAAATGAGTGCTTTGGACGCAATGGAACAATCCTCTCATCCCAGAAATGTATGAAAACATCATAAACTAGATATGTGGAAACATGGATTCATGATCTCGATCTATAATGGGAGCTGGTCTTCGAATGCACTTTGATACCATGTTTGGAAACACAGGTATTCCAATAGAGGACAAACACCTTCAGTAACCACTCACACAACTAGATCAAATATTAACACATTGATGTTTTTACGTGGTAAAACCCCTATGTGGAAACATCCATGGCCCAAGCCAATGTGGTCACTTGGAGAAATTTATTAATGAAAAAGAAAAATATTACAAAGAGATTTACAAGAGAGTTTCTCACAATCGATCATTGGAAAATGACCCTCGATTATCTTTAGATAAACATCATGGAACAATTGAGTGTTAAGACATGGATCAATGTAGTAATTAATATTGAAGAGAATATGAGTCATTAGATCACTCTATGTTGGGAACATACCATGACTGTTGAATTACCTAACTACAAATGCATACTAATGCATACTAAAGAAATACACTTTTATCTAATGACACATTAGACCAAGTTAATATTAACTAACTCCTAAGTGTCTAAATATCATAACAAGGAAGAGTTGGAAGAGGCCATGGTTTTGCATAAGTGGTCCATAACTAAAAGACAATGACAACATGACCTTTAATAGATTAGGTTGAAAGGACAACTTGCAGGAAAAGAAAATTGGTACTCTAGGGAAAAGGTAGAAGAAACATTTCCTCAACCCATTCAATAAATATTTTGGGGACCAAAAGCCTCCCTAAATGGGGATATATGATATGGATTGGATCATTATATTATTTTTCCTCTATCTCAATGCTTTCAGAGTGGAAAAAATTAGAGGAATCAACTTGCAGGGTCATTTTAATGGTAGATCCCATTTTGGAAAATCGGGGTTTGAAACCTTCCATAGCCATTTTGAGGCATCAAATGGAATGTTTTGGGGTAAATTGTTTTCTAGATTTAGCTTGTACCTCTTAACACTATTCTACACATCGAGACATCTCCAATGGTGCAAATATCGCATCAATCAAATATCATATGCAAAATTTATGCTTCCTACAAGTTGATCTACCATGTTGAGCACCATGGTATGATTGGATGCCATGTCAACCCCCATTACTCATGCATATGGGAATAGTCATGTGTGAAATTTCAAGAATATTCTAGAAGGTCCAAAACCTTATCAAAATTTAGGGTTGAGGAAGTCAAAACCATACCCCTAGATGGATATTGGGTGATGTTAAATATTGAACTGCTAGGAGGAGAAGGGGTTCCATTATTTAGTGTTGTATTTGTTCCATAGTTGAGAAGAGCACCTAGGAGTGGTATTTTGAGAGCATAATAGAGGAGGAGATATTATGTAGCAGCCATACAAGCCACATTTTCAAAGGAAACTCCATAGAGAGTGCCTCTTTCTTTGTACTTTCATTTGAAGAAAAGAGAGTAGAGCGACCTCACCTTCTAGATAAGCTTTCTCTTGTATTGGGTTTCTTAGGTTATATATTGTGTTTATTTGTGGATGGTGTGTTAGTATTTATTTTTGTTCTTTTTTTTTTCTCATTTAAGCTATTTCATATATTTTAAGAAGAAAATCAATAATTAAAAAATATGATATCTAAAGGAAATTAACCTTGATAGTAAATATTTTAGTATTTTATTAGATTAGTTTTGACGAAATTTCCAGTTGATTATGCATGGCAGTTTACATATCAATTCTATGATACCTATGATATAAAAAAGAGGATCATCACATCTACCACAATAGAAACACAAGGAATCAACATATGCATGCTCTTACATTCCCTATTTGCAAGTATCAACATCATCATCATCATTACCACTATTTTCACTCCCCTCCATCTTACTAATGGGTGCTCAAATTGACATCTTTTTATAACCCATCCAACACTTTTTGCACACCTTTTTCCCATTTTAATTTCCATATATATATACTTTCCATCCATAGCAACACATTTTTGGTTAAGGTACAATCACTTACCCAATATGCCATTTTCAATACTTATTCGTATGCATTTTTCAGGGGATTATTAATTTTCGTGCTAACCATATCTTACAAGAACAAGCTACGCATAAACCTTCGCAAAAAGAGAGTTTCAATTCTTGTTCAAGTGCAACTGCTACAACTCTGGTCATTTTTGCAATTCTCGCTAATACAACTCGATGTGTTGTGACTTGTGATGTTGCAACTCCCACTCCACACCGTTGTTGCAACTCTGTAATATCTTAGTGGTCAACCATACAACTTTCACCATGGAATGACCATTCAACCAACAATCACTCGAGAATATGACAAGCGCAATTGGGGTGCTAGAATGGAATGAACAATTCAACCACCACTTGTCGTGGTTGATTTAGGAAGTACACACCCAATTTTTTCCCTCCATTGGAAATTTCAATGTAACAATATGAGACAACTTGATTCTCGTGGTTGTCCTTCGATATTTTTAGCTCATTTAGGAATAAGTCATTTTGTATAAATACACCTGCTCTCACCGATCCAAGGGACAGAGGAAAATCAATATATATCTTTGTTCCTGCTTCGTTCTTTGTTTCATTCCTATTCAATTGATGGTGTGTTAAGCATTTGAGCATCTACTTCATTCTTAGACCGATACCTCGTCTGAGGAGGAAGTCCCCCCTCCTTATCTCAGTATTGTTTGTATCTTCTATTTGTAGAAGTAGTCTTAGTTTCATTTTTATATTTTAATTTATTTCCAACAGTTACTTCATTAACATCTCACTATAACTGTAGAATTTTCCATTACTGTAGCTTTGGATTGTTGTGACTCGGTGTTTAAATTGCATAGTTTTGTTTTCAATTCATGAGTGAATAGTTATAGAAGATTTTCCATAATTTCATTTATTTCCAACAATTTCTCTATTAAATTTCTAACCGATTGTTGTAACTTATTATTGGCATTGCAGGGTATCATTTCTGATTGAAGAGTGTGTAGTTGTAATCTCTTTTACTTATTTCATTTATTTCCAGCAATTCCTCTATTTAAAATTTGTCCTTGGTGTGATTTCGGTTGCTACAACTCATGTTGTTGTACTCGTGTTGTCATGACCCGTGTTTCTGCAACTCTCGTTGTTGCAACTCTCATCTAGATTTCTAATTTACAATAGTGTGGTTTTCAAATTAACATAGTATATCCCACTCACTTACAATCACAGTTTGGTTTGATCCTTGTAGCTTAAGGTTTGTTGCATCTGAGTATGCAAGTTGTAATGCATTTGTCACATTAATCAAATACTTGAACAAGTCACCTTAACTTCTTCTGCAAGTTTAATTTCCTTTCCTGGAAGTGAGATTTACTTTTCTGCAAGTATGATTTACTTTCTTACAGTGTGATTTAATTTTTCTCAAGTGTGATTTACTTTTCCCGCAAGTGTGATTTACCTTCTTGCAAGTGTGTCATTTAATTTCCTGCAAGTGTATTTTTTACTTTCCCAAAATGTGTGGTTTTATTTATACAAGTGTGGATTTGGTGACTTGCTAAATCATTTTGGTATCGTTCCTTGTGACATTCATTCGAAAGTAATACAATCCATTGGAAATCACAACACTATACTTGCATATACGGTGCACAACAGTTCGTAAGTATACTACGAGTTTGGATTGATAATTAAATGCACAACTCTTCAGTTTCTTACTAAATTAATTAGAAGGTGGTTGAAAATTCCATCATTTTTGGCGTCGTTGTCGGGGATTTATCAAAAGTATAGTTGTTGTTTTTCCATTGTTTGGATTTTCATTTCAATAGATTGAGTGATATGATTTATTTACAGCAACATGTCTAATTTTTTTCTAATCTTTTCTATGCACAAATTTAGAGATCAACAAGGTAGATTCATTAATTCATCTGAAAATTCCCATAAAGATAAAAATGTAGGTCAATCTCAAGAGGGAAAAGAGATTAGTCAGTCAAATTATTTGTCACCCACAACAAGTTCCATTACCAAGAGGAAACTTGAGACCTCCACTCAAGAATCTGAAACTATACAAGGTTTTATGGACACATAGGTTCCACTTTCAGAAGATATGATCAGTGATAAATACCACTCCGGGGAATTCATATTTCCTAAAGCACCTTCAGAAGAATAAGACAACCCTCATAAGGAGATGGAAAATGAAACTATCAAATAAGAAACCTCTTCCTTCGGATTTCCAATTAGAGGATCAAATGAAGAATATCCCTCATTCAACCTTGCCAAATTTTCATTATTTTTCTAAAGAATATCATGGCACCTTCCTCTTCGAATTCGATGTACTTTGCATAAGTTATGATTACATGTTGGATGCCCATAAATTGAATCTTTTTTCTTCCACACTCAAGAATGTTGCATTATGTTGGTTCATGGGCCTTGGTAGGGATAACATCCACACATGGGATGAGATGATGAATAAATTCATGGAAAAGTACCAAGAATATTGTAAGGATAAAGAAAGAAGCGAGGAAGTATTTAGGACAATGCAACATGAAGATGAGAGCCATGAGGATTACATCAAAAGATTCAACTATAATTTGCAGAGGGAAAGGTAAGGATATTTGGCTTCCAAGAAATGACGTGTATTATTCTTGAGATAAATATGAGATGATTGAATTGAACCTCTCAACCTGATGGGAGGAGGAGATGTTTCTCAATTATATTATGATGTTTTTTTTTTTTTTAAACTAGAGAAAATTGTATTTATAAAAAAGGAATGACTGAGGTTGCTGAGTACAATGACAGGTGTTGGTAAGGAAGAAGTCCAGCATAGTAATTCTATCATTTACAAAAGTAGCATTATTGTTCCTATTTATCTTTCCTAGGACACTAGTTCCAAAATATAGATATTCAAAAATGGTGTTGTTGCACCTTACAAAGGCTTACAAAATTCAGAATGATTCACTATGGTTCTTTTTTGATGGGGTCTTCGTCGACATGTGGCTCCAAAGCCATGTTCAAGTCTGGAAGAATATTGTGCTTTCTAGTTCATATTATTTTTTCTACCACTTCACTATGGCTCTAGACCGAAGAATTTGAAGAAAATTCTCTTGCATCTATCCTAGATTGCATCGCCTCCCCCAACCTACGGAGGAAATCCACCTCATCTTGAATTTTCCCAATGAGTATTTGGTGCTATGCTAGCATTTCCAAGGTGAGGGAGAGGTTTGAAATGTGTGAGTCTACTCTGAGAGAGAGTCGGTGGGTGGTTGTGAATTTATCATCCACCAGCTCGTCCTCTACATGAACCTGAGCTTGTTGTTGGCCATTCCCGTGAGCCATGGCAAGTGATAGAGTGCTGAAAAAAGAGACCCAATTGGAATTCCAAGTGTTGAGTGATGGTCGAAGGCTAGATGATCTACCTCCAAGCTAGAGTTACTTTATCACAGAATTTCCCATCTTAATAGTTGACCCACACCCATCTAAGAACACATGTCATCTTGCCTATTATTTGCGAGCAAAAATGTGGAAGAATTTTACTGATGTGGAGGACATGCGAGTTTTTGTTTGGTATAATATTCTCTAAAGATTATATTTATTTGGTGTGGTTCCCATGAAAAAGTGGCAGATGATATTTTTCGAGTCTCCAACGATTGTGACACAGATCAGTTGTTGCGCCTATGCTATTAGAATCCCTTGATAAATCATATATGCTTCATCCATATTGTTGGATTTTATGCCCAGGTTCCAAGAGAAGTCGAGAAATTTTTTTCCTCTAGGGATATACAACACCCATCATGCACCTCCCTCCCCTAGTTATATTATGATGTTATCATGGAACTTTGTTGCAAATATTCCAGATGTACTTTAAAAAAAAAAAAAGGAACAAGAGATATATATTGGCAAGGACTGAGAAGATTGTTGGAGGTGGAGTCATTAGAGTAGATATTGGGAACATGATAGAGGAATTCAAGACTAATATACTTATTTCATTGAGCTTCCAATTGGATACCCTACAAATGAAGAAGACAAAAGAAGAGACATAATGAGCTTTGGCCATATTTTACCCAAAGTGCACGACGAAGCAACCATGGAAATAATGTTTGTTGGATCAAATTGAGATTTGTGGAATATGCAGCGAGGACCATGCTAATTGAAACTATTCATCCTTACCAGGACTGAAAGCCATCTATCATAAATTGAAGGAACTAGAGAAGCTATGATTTGTCTCCTAGAAGCGACCATGGAATCCTAGACCTCAAGGTATGGTTTAAGAGCAATCCCAATATTTCAATTCATATTGGACTAACCAAAGTAGTATGCTTCTCAACCATGGGGTATTCCAACACAACAATGGGTGGCTCCTCCTCCTCCAAACCAGTTATGGAAACATGGGTGGAGAAATACCACTTTAGGAGGCCCTCAACAACCCATAACACAACCACCCATGCAACTTCGTCCCCCACCCCAGATGAAAGAATCCACATTCGTTCCTCCTCGACCACAACTACCTGCACAACCCATCCTGAACACTAATAATGGAAGTCCAACCCCACCAGCACAAACTATCAGACTTGTTTCCTACCCTACATATTCCATCTCTTCCTTGGACTATAATGATATCCATCTTTGATATGGGAAGACGTTAACCAAGGACCAACCTCCTATTTATATTGAAGATTTGAATGAGAATGTCCAAAATGAAGAACTAGAATAAAAGAAATATCATGAAGCATTAAAAGATAATAATTTCCACCTTGAAATTAAAAACCCACCCTATCCATAACTACTAAACATAGAGAAACCTCTTACTCAAACGAAGTTTGACTTCTTGGTGAAACTCAAGAATGTGTGTGTTAAAATACTGCTCTTCGAAGCTAATATGTGGCTATCTATTCAAAATCAATATGGGAACTTTGTTTAAGGAAACCTGGTATAAATAGGAAGGACCCTTAAACCATCCATGTTATGGTTAAACTGTCAAACTTAATGATAGGGGGTGTTCTCGCGGCCAAATACTCTGACCCTGGTAGCCTGATAGTCAATATGCATATTAACAATATACTCATTAGCAACATGTTAATCGATATCAGTGATGCCATCAATGGTATGATGCATGATACCATGGAAGCCTTAATACTCGCTGGTCTTAGAGAAACCCCAAACGTACTCCAACTTTCTGACAGATCAACTATTAAACTAGAGGGAATCTTAGAAGACGTGGTGATCTTGGTAGCTTCATGGGAATATACCACCAAATTTATGATACTACAAACCAAAACCTCTCTAGGGGATATCCTTTAATCTTGGGATGGCCTTGTTTGGCCACTGTCGATGCTGACATTAGTTGTAGGTTAGGAAACATGACCATTTCCCACGAGACCTCCACAAAGAAATTAACCCTATATCCTCCCACCAAACACAACATAGATTTTGAAACACCACTGTGGGCCAATGAAGAATATAGTGATGGAGAAAGATAGTCTCATCAAGTTCTCTCTATAGATCAATACTTATCCATTAGGGAGAAAATAGAGGACACCGAAATCAATTATTTCATAGCGTCTTCTTATTCATCCAAATCAAACGTTTTTGAGAATATTTTGCATCCAGAAACACAAGATTATCTTCCCTCAACAAGCATTTCACCTATAGAACACGATTCCTCACCTAGAAAATATCAAGGGTCTCTCAAAGAAACTATTGAAATCAGCCCTAGGAAAACCTTGAAAATCAACTAGGGATTGACTTAACAACCAAAAGAGCGATTGGTTAAAGTGCTACAAAATCACAGTGATGCCTTCACTTGGGACTACTATAACATGAAAGGAATCCATCCTAACCTATGCACACACCACATATACATTAAAAAAGGATTTATGCCCATCTTTCAACTGCATTTCCAGATGAATCCAACACTAAAGGACATAGTAAAGAAAGAGCTACAAAAATTGCTCATGGCCAACTTTATCTATCCAATTTTTGACAACCAATGGGTCTCCCCTCTAGTCATGGCACCAAATAAAAATGGCAAATGGAATATTTTTGTGGACTATCAAGAACTCAACAAAGAAATAGACAAGGACCATTTCCCACTTCCATTCATTGACCACGTGTTGGATACGTTAGCAGAAAAAAAAATAATTTTTTTCCTTGATGGATTTAGTGGGTATAACCAGATCCAAATCACACTTGAGGATCGAGACAAAACAATGTTTACCTGTCCATGGGGGACATTTTACTATTGTGTTCTACAATTCGGGTTATGTAACACCCATGTCACCTTTCAAAGAGTTGTAATTGGTATATTCTTCGATTTAATTAATGATTGTGCGGAAATATATATGGATGACTTTACGACCGATGGCAATGAATTTGACGAGTCATTAGAAAATATAGAAAAAACATTGATAAGTGTTGCGTGAAAGACTATTTTGAGAAAGGAAGTCCATTCTGGGAACATGCCTACTATTGGAGAAGTATTTGTCTTGAGGAAAGACATTGTTTTGGAAACTAAGACCTAATTTTGGAGCACATGCAACAAGTGGCAAGAACACAACATGCATAAAAAGATGGAAAAGTAGCATGCAAGAAGAAACACAGTGTGGCATGAAGGCATGAATGTCTAACCATGATAGGGTTAGGTTTTTTTTTAAGGATTGTAATGTCTATAAGCCTGTAAAATAGTATAAATAAATACCTAGGTGGTATAGAGAGGGTTGTTATTTTTGGTTGGTTATAGTAGAGTATGATCTATGTTGTCAAGTATAATAATTCATGTATAAGAGTCGAATAGGAAAGTTCTTGAGGGTTAGGTCATAGGATGAGGAGCCTAGTGTGATCTAGTCTGCCTCATAGAGGATTCCCACCCTTAGTCTTGATTGTATTACTGAGATGTAATGCATGCAACAAAAGATTTTGTAGAAGATTAAATAAAAGATCAGGGAAGCCAGATCTTTGTGGACGTAGCCCCGGGAGGGGGTGAACCACAGTAAAACTTGTGTTCTGTGTGATGTTTATTGATTATTTACTGTCTGTTAATGATTATATTATGAATGAATTATTAACTATATGTATTAGTATTCATGCATAAGGCTAAATATGAATGAATCATAGAAGTACTTGAGTATTTAACAAGGTTAATGCATGAAAAAGAAAGAGCACAACCACAGATCCCCATTCATTCATAAACTATAAACACTTGGGTATTGCAGTCACCCATAAAGCTATCTCAGGTGAGACTGTGTTGTGCACCCTGTGCACAACGTTTCCTTCTGGTTTACCAGGAGGGCCGATATTTTTAGAGGGTTTTGTTGGAAACCTATTGAGATCCGAACCTGCGTCAACCCAAGAAGAGGTAAGAGGAAGAAACATTCAACCAACAAATGGTTTTGTTGTAGGCTGGAACTGTACATGATTGAATGGATGGGATCTGTGGAAGAAACACATAGAGGATGAAAGTATAGAAGGGAATGTTCAGGCCATGAAATCCAACAAAGGAGGAGATCAAAAGATGGTTCAAAACAAAGGAACTTGATTTTGTGCATAAGGAAAAAAGAAACCCTAAGTTAACATCACACAAATATCTTTACAAATACGTGTTTAGCGACTTGCATGAAGTATTTTTCTGTGATTTCCCGCATTTGTTGTAGGAGTGGTTATTGAGATTAAAATACAACCACCCTACAAATCGAATTAGATAGTTGGAGTGGAATCCTGTGGAGATCGTGCAATTATGACAAGTTAATAAAAAATTTATGTGCACAATAGATTTAGAGAGTATTGTTGCAGGGTTTATCAATGAATTTGCAGGAGATAATGGGAAGTCTTACACCACAACAGAGCAAGATTTTCTAAAAGGACCCAAA
Source organism: Picea engelmannii (assembly GCA_009831015.1). Lineage (NCBI taxonomy): Eukaryota > Viridiplantae > Streptophyta > Pinopsida > Pinales > Pinaceae > Picea > Picea engelmannii. The sequence continues at coordinate 585,995 of ML778771.1, read as the reverse complement.
GGTAGATACATCATATCGTTGTATACTTCAATCAAGATTTTATTGTATGACAATGGTGTGATTACCATGGAATCAGACAACTAAAATTCCCTGCGTGCATGGGGGAAGGGGGGAAGCATTGACATGAGGATAAGAATTGGAGGAAGATATGGATAAGGGAAAGAAGAAGGAGGCCATGGACCCAATCATCATGGAGGAATACCAGATAAAGCAAATAATGGAAAAATATGGAAAGATGCTTAGTGGATCACCCTACCAATATAAAATGAATAACAAAAAGAGAGCCATAACTGATAGAGAGGGATTGGAAAGTGATGAAGAAGAGGTAGAGGATCTTCGGGCCATGGATAATATTTAGGAAATCTTATGCACAACATATGAAAGGAAAACATGAGTTCCAAGGGAAGGAATAAAAGGCATAACTCCGATCTAGATCACCGTCAGTGTGGAACCTACAACCCCATGTGTGACTACTACACTAGAAAGAACACCAACGTTTACACAACCAAATTTTAGTGGAAGAAGAACAACTGGACACACATCCAATCAAGGAGCATCAAATGGAGGAGCCAGTTCAAGAAGTAAAAGTCAATTATCTACACCGCATGGAGGTAGTAGTTCAACAAATTTTTAAATGGAAGGACATGATCCCACAATCAGGTTACCATAATTTTGGGGAGAGGCATAAGAGGACCCTGAAAAGAAATTATACATCTTTGAGAAGATATGGGTGTTGGACAACTAGGTGGGGGGGTGAATCAGTTATTAATGTGCTTAAACAATTATGACCATTTTAAACTCTTTACAAAACACTCAATGACGATCACAATAATGCAGGGAAGTAAGAAATATAATATTCAACATCAATCACACACATGAAATATATAGAGACAGATATTTCCTGGGGAAACCCATAAAGGGAAAAACCTCTTCTTCTTGATATGATAAGTAATCTTTATTTTATGTACATTATCATTCTTATGAGATCCAACTCGTCTTGAGGCTACAACCTCTGTTTTACAAGCAACAACTTGCTGAGAGCACCAACTCTTTGGTTTCTCTAGCACCCACTAGAAGGAAGCACCAACTTCCAATCACACAGGCACCAACCTATATAATAGAGAACAATAGATATCCCTTACACCACCCTACCACCCTGGTTTTTCTGGCTACAACCAGATGGAAGCTACAACTCCCTATGTTCAAGCATCTACTTGAAACTCCAAGCACAACAGTCCTCCCTAGCACCTCCATACCACCTTGAAATATAAATCTTTTCTTAATAAGATTTATTACAATGATATAGTGTTTATCAATGGCTTACCAGTCACTTCACTATTTTGCTACATTTCTCCGCTCTTCCTTCATCAGTGTCCTCCTGATTGCATACCTTGTTCTTTCTGTTCTTCTACCCTTTATGCTCTATGCTCCATCCCTGTTCTATGCTCTATACCTTTGCATCCTCTTCATTGCGCCATTGTTCTTCCCTTCAGGTTGTTCACTTCCTCTCAACCTTCCCACAACGTAGCTGAAGAGAGAATCAACATCTCTTCTCTGTTTTGCATGTTTTTCTCATGTCGAGTCCTCTGCCTGATCATAATGGAAACTCTTCATCTTCTCTAGCGGTTACGATCAGTCTGATCATCATCAGTGGGTGTTATGTTGAGATTCCTTAGCTTCTCTAGCTACTGAAACTCTTCATCTTCTCTATCAGTTACAACCAGTCGATTATGGATTATTTGGCTTCTAAGACCCTTCCTTCATGTTACCATTGGCTTTGACCATACACCTAGGCTTAACGAGTGCTTGAGCACCTATCAATTCAATGGTCACGATTCAATCTCCTGAAATGGACAACTGTCGTAACTTCAACATTGATCCCTTAAGAACTTTTGGGTTTCAAACCTTTCAAAACTTCTGAATAAGAATTCCTGAATAGATCAAACAGTTTACATTTATTTCGCAGAAATGGTTCAATCATTAGATTTGATTCTTACAAGGCTTAATCTGTCAACCATGACTTAATCAACCATTGATATGGATGGCCACTATTTACTCCAGGTCTTCGGCTATTATACTTATGCTATCCTTCCACTGTATCTTGATCAATGGTTGAGAGTGCACCCGACATCATATCGACGATCGAGATTTCCTTTGGGTCTCTGGGCTTTAGATATTTCAACTTATACTATCCTTCCACTAGAGTAGATCAACGAATGAGAATTCTCCCAAAGTGATCTTTCAGATTGGATGTCTTGTGTCCACTTCAGAACTTTGGCATTGGAGACTTCGAAGATTTTTTCATTTGCTAGTGGTGAAAATCTCGAAGTAATTCTTTTGGAGTGACGTAATTTATTGATGTCACATGTTGACATGGAACAAACCAATTTCCTCTTGACACATGTCATCATCTGATTATGCCATGTGTACTTTCTGATGTGGTCTTCTGACATGATCTGCCATATGTCTTTGATGACATGGTATGCCACATGTCCATGCTGACGTGGTATTCTAACGTCGTCTACCACGGGTCCTTGCTAACATGGTCTGTTGACATAGATATCCTTGATCTAATGGTCATCACGTGTTCCCTAGATCTGATGGTCCTTATTCATTTCAGATTTTTGGGCTTCGGGTATTTCAAATCTCAAACTTTCCAGAGCGTAACCTCCTCACATATTTATATCCGAAGTGAATCATGTTCATTGATCAGGATCTTAGATAGATGGCTCGATCTTTCTACGATGTAGCACTTATCTCTTATCTTGTCCTTCCACTTAGAATGATCCGGCGACTGACGGAAATTCGCATTTTGGGAATTTCAAATCTCAATATTTCCATAACGTACACTCCTCGCATATTTATATCTGAAGTGAATCTTGTTTGTTGATTAGGATCTTAGATCGACGGATTGATCTTTCTGTGATGCAACTCTTCTAGCTTATCCTTTCCTTCCACTTAGAATGATCGGACGGGCGATGAGAATTTGGATGATCAAATTCTCAATCTTTTTATCTTATCCTGTCCTTCCACTAAAATGTGATCCAATAGTCATGAAGACACTCAAATTAGATCAACGGTCGATGATGATTGCAGAACCACAACTTGCGAGTGATTCAAATCGACACCCAAACTCCGCAACCTGAAGTTGTGTGTTATTGGTGAGTCAACCACAATCGTCATCTTTGAAGCTATAAGATCAGATGGTCTTGACTAATTGCAGGATTGGAACTAGAACGATATTTAATTCTCCTTTCAATCTCTGCAATCTACCCCTATCGTTGATATGGCAATTGCACATTCGATAGTCACAACTCAATCTGACTTAAACTAATCACTTGTTGGATCAATCGCAGTCGTCGATCTTCGAGTCTATGAGATCTGATGATCTAGACCAATTGCGAGATTAGAACTAGTGAGTTATTTAATTCTTCTTTCTCTCCCCACAATTTATGGCTATTGTTGATCTGGCTTGCAGATCCGGCGGTCACGATCCTCCAATGATCCTCAAGCCCACAATCACTCATATGACAGACGTTCGTAATATGAGACAATCAACACGATCGATTTCTTGATTGGATGACTGTTGAAGCTTCTCACCCTGAGCTTAGATATTCATTCGCTAACCCTCCTAATCTTTTAGCTTCATTCGTTTATGTACTATGCTTTCCTTTCTGAGATGTGATCTCTGCATACTGTTCACTCCTCCTCCTCAGCTTACGCTTCCTTCTGCTTTTCCTTCTATTCTTGCCATCAATGACAAGCACACTCTTTCCTACAAAACATTCCAACAATATCCCCCTTTTGCATTGATGGAAACCCTCAAAGGTTGTGATAGACTGCTTGGACCTCCAATTGTAGCATCTAGACCACTCCTTTTCTCCCCCTTTGACATCAATGTCAAAGAAAACATGATCACCGTGAGGTGTTGCAGTACTTTTCGGAGGTATAAGATATTCAACTAACACATACTCCCCCTGACAGGATGAAATCTCTTAGGTGAGAGTAGGGATGACAGCTAGCTTTTGACGAAGATATTCAAAAGGTGTCTTAGCTAGGGGTTTAGTAAAGATGTCTGCAATTTGTTCTGTGGATAAAATATAATTCAGCTGAACAGCTATGTTTGTAACCTTCTCTTTGAGAAAATAATACTTTATTGGGATATGCTTCATCCTTGAATGGAGAACAGGATTCTTCGAGACACTAATGGCACTAGTGTTATCACAGTGAAGTGGAATTGGATAAGTATAAGTTACCTTCAAATCTGCAAGAGTTTGTATCATCCATAAAATCTGAGTGCAACAAGTAGTAGCACCAATGTACTTTGCCTCTATACTTGATAATGAGATAGATCATTGCTTCTTACTAAGCCATTCTACTAATGAATCACCAAAGAAGAATGCACCTCCACTGGTGCTCTTTCTCTCATCGAAACAGTTTGCCCAATCAACAGTCGAATATGCAGTTAATTGTAAGTTCTGATTTTTAGGATACCAAAGACCATAAGTCATTGTACCCTTCAAATATTTGAATATCTTCTTGACAACTGCTAAATTAATTTGTTTAGGGGAAGACTGATAACAAACTACCATTCCAACAACTTGCATTATATCAGGACGAGATGTTGTGATGTACAAAATATTGCCTATCATTGATCGATTTGTTCTTTGATCAACATTAGGTGAAATATCATCTTTACTGAGCTTGCAACCAACCAACATAGGTGTACTAATAGGAGAGGAATATTCCATCTAAAACCTTTTTAACATCTCTTTCAAATAATTTTCTTGAGAGATAAATATCCCTGCAGAACTCTGATTGATTCGTAAACCAAGAAAATATGACAGTTCTCCTATCATGGACATCTCAAACTCATTCTGCATTGAATTAGAAAACCACTAAACTGAAAGGTCATTAGTGCATCCAAAGATAATGTCATCTACATAAACCACAAAAACTAATAAATTATCACCTTCAGACTTTATATATAGATTACTGTCAATGATACTTTTCTTGAACCCTTTGTCTTATAGAAATTGGTCCAGTCTATGATACCAGGCTCATGGTGCCTGTTTTAGTCCATATAATTCCTTTTTCAACTTACAGACATAGTTAGGATTATTTTTCAGTGAAAATCCTTCAGGTTTCTCCATGTATACTTCTTCCAGGTCTCCATTAAGAAAAGATGACTTAACATCCATCTGATATACTTTAAAGTTCTTATGACATGCATAGGCCAGGACCATTCTATTGGCTCCTAATCTTTCCACTGGTGAAAATGTTTCATCAAAATCTTTTCCTTCAACTTGTGAATACCCATTACATACCAATCTGTATTTATTCTTTACAATTTGTCCTTGTTCACTTATTTTATTCTTAAACACCCATTTGGAGCCAATTACATTATTATCTGCAAGTCGAGGAACAAGCTCCAAAGTATTGTTCTTCTCAATCTGATCTAGTTCCTCATTCATTGATTTAAACCAATTTTCATCTTCACTGGATTCATTGAAGTTCTTGGGTTCCACCATGGATATGAAGGCTATATGTGATTGCTCGATGTCTTTGATTATCCTTCTCCTGTTTTGTACACCTTTGTCTTTCTCACCAATTATCTGACTTGCAGGATGATTCTTTTGAGTAATTTTGGAGGAAGGATTTGATGTTGTCTATTGATTTGAGTCTGCCTAAGTATTTTCATATTCATCTGACTCAGAGTCTTCTTGTTCTTATTCTTGTACCTGTTCATCTTCAACTTCAACTATATCCTCTGTTGCTGATTCAATATTGCTCACCTCTCTTACTGGGACTCCTTCATCAACTTTTATGTCAATACAATCAACCAATTTATGCATCCTCTTATTATATCATGTGTATACTTTACTATTTGTAGCATACCCTAAGAATATTCCTTCATCATCCCTGTCATCATACTTGCCAAGGTTTTCATTATTATTCTTTATGTAGCAATTACTCCCAAAGAATTTGAAGTGTTTGATTGTAGCAGGTCTTCCATGCCACAGTTCATAAGGTGTCTTTTCACTATATGGTCTGAGGTGAGCTTTGTTACGAATATGGATTGATGTGTGTATTTCTTCTACCCATTAGGTTTGACCAATGTTCTTATCATTCATCATTGACCTGGCCATTTGTTGAACTGCTTTGTTTTTCCTCTCAACTACTCCATTTTGCTGTGGAGTTCATGGGATTGTGTATTCTCTTTTGATCCCATGTTTATCATAGAAATCCTTGAAATCACTTGACATAAATTCTCCTCCTCTGTCTGATCTTACAACCTTTAATCTGTTTCATGTTTTATTCTCAGTTAAAGCCTTAAATATTTGAAATTTCTCAAATGCTTCAGCTTTTTCTTTGAGAAAAGCAACCCAAGTGAGTCTAGAGTAATCATCAATGATTAGCATGAAGTAGTTTTCCTTCCATGTGCCTTCCTATCTTGATGGTCCACATAGATCCATATGAACTAATTGGAGTGATTTCTCTATTGAAGTAGAGTTCTTGGATTTAATCTATGTTCTGGTTAGCTTTCCTACTTGGCAGGGTTTACACACAGAATCTTCTGGCTTTGATATTCTTGGAAGATCTTTTACCGCCTCAAGATTTTTGAGCTTGATTAAGTGATCAAAGTTTAGATTTCCAAGTCTCCTATGCCATAACCGGATCTCATCATTTTTTCTTAGATGACACTCTTCTCTATCTTCTTTCAACACATATACATTATTATCTGCCCTTATGCCTTTAGCCACCACTTGTCCTGAGTTTACATACTTTATCTTACAATATTTGGAAGTGAACACCACTTCACATCCTCTGTCACACATTTGACTTATGTTGAGAAAATTATGTTTCAGTCCATCTACAAGTAGGACATCTTGGGCTTTTCCTTTGCCATTACTTAAACTCACTATCCCTTTATCCTTGATTTTACCTAGTTCATCATTTCCAAAGGTCACATTTATTGTTTTTCCTTTACTTATAGACAAAAAATTATCCTTATCTCCATTCATGTGCTTGAAACATCCACGGTCTATATACCAAGGGTCTTTTTGTTTTTGAGCTAAAAGTACTAGACCAGAATTTTCACTATCTTTCTTTTTCCATGTGCCGACATTTTTAGCTAAGGGTTTTATATTTGTATCAGTTTTGTAATTCTTCACATGGCAATTTGTATCTTTTTGGCCAAAGTTATGACAATTATATCATTCGAGCTCATTGTTCAATAGGTCAAAGTGATTGGTGAAAATTTGTCTATTCATTGGCTGTTTAGTTCTATGTTGCAAAGATTGTTTATTTCTTGATCTTCTCAGTTGCATGTCTCTAAACTTAATTTGACAATTTGCAATCTTATGACCAAAATTAGAGTAGTAAAAACAATAACCATGGAAGAACTTTTGGTACCTGAAGGATGGACTTATTCTTGGTATTTGTTGCTCCATCTTCTAATATCTTTGTTTTTTATCAGGGATCATCTTATCTTTATTATTTTTTGGTGACATAGTACTCACATGGTCTGATTGTCTGTTGATTTGGAACTTGATCATCTTTACTGGATCTTTGCTTTCTGTTTGTTTGCTGCTTGAATCACTTACATAGCCTAAACCAGTCTTCAACAAATGAGATCTATGTTTGTTCAGAATGCCATTTAGTTCTACGGAGGCTTTAATGCTTGGAATATTTTGGAGATACAATGCTTTAAAATCCTCCATCTATTTTCTATTTTTTACTACCTCTTCTTCTAAGGCTTCACATATTTCCTTCTTTTCTGATAACTGCTATTTCAGAATGTCCTCTATTTTCTTTGCCTCTTCTAACTCCACTTTTAGTAGAGAAAATTCTTCATCAAGTTTTTTACCATTCTTTTCAAACTGCATCAACAACTGTTTTTGTTTTCTCTTCTTAAGTCTCAGTCTGTCAATCTCTTATAAAGCACGGATTAGTTCACCTTCCATATCAACCAAATATTCTTCATCATTAACATCACTTCCTGTGTTTTTATTATCATAATCCTCTTTGTCCATAAGCACAAAGTCATTAACTTATCTTCACAGGAAGAGTCACTATCTATGTCTTCTGAAGAGTCATCATTGTTTATAGATAAACTTTTATTTTTTACCAAATCTCTTGGATTTATACTTCTTTTCACATTCAGAATTTTGATCCTGCTTCTTGTGTGAACACTTAGATGCAAAGTGAACTATATTTCCAAGTTAAAACACTTGAAGGGAAACTTGCCTTGATACTTGCTTGATCCTTTCTTTAGTCTTCTCACAATTTTTTCTTCAATTTCATCAGGCTCATATTCCTCATTCTTATCTACTTTAAAAGATGCTTCTCTAGTGGTGGATTTATCTTTACCTATCCTCATTTCATATGCAGTCAATGTTCCTGGAAGTTGATCAATGAAAAATATTTTAGATCATTAAGTTCTTCTATAGTAGAGACCTTTGGGTTGAACTTATCTGGCAAAGATCTCAAAATTTTTTGAACTAAAGAGACTTCCTCAATTTTTTCACCAAGTGATTTCATTGCATTTACTAGTTCTTCAACTCTCAGAAAGTACTTCCCTATAGTTACATTTTCTTTCATATGTAGTTGTTCAAACTGTACTCTGTAGGTTTGAAGCTTGACATCATTTACCTTCTCTTTACCTTCATAACTACTAATGAGTTTGTCCCACATGTCTTTGGCAGATTCTTAGTGCATAACTTTTACAAACTCTGCTTCTGCAAGCCCACTCAGAATAGCATTCATAGCAATAGCATTGAAGCTGAATTCTATCTTTTCATCCTTATTAGCTAGTGCAACTGGCTTTACATAACTAGTCTTTACCACATCCCAGATATCTACACCTAAAGCCATTATGTATTTTCTCATCCTAACTTTCTAGAAGGCAAAGTTTTTTCCATTGAAAAGAGGGGCCTTATTGGTTGAAGTTACTTCATGACTTGACATGTTTAAGATTATTGATCTACCTTTAAATAAAAAGAATCTACTCTGATACCAATTGTTGGACAACTGAGAGGGGGGATGAATCAATTGTTACTATGCTTAAACAATTATGCTCATTTTAAAATATTTACAGAACACTCAATGATGATCAAAATAATGCAGGGACGTAAGCGATAGCATATTCAAAATAAATCACACACATGAAATATACAGAGATAGATATTTCCCGAGGAAACCCATAAAGGGAAAAACCTCTTCTTCTTGATATGATAAGTAATCTTTATTTTCTGTACATTATCATTCTTATGAGCTCCAACTCCTCTTAAGGATACGACCTCTATTTTATAAGCAACAAATAGCTAAGAGAAACAACTCTATGGTTTCTCTAGCACCCACTAAAAGGAAGCACCAACTACCTAAGTGTTCCAGCACCAATTGGATGGAAGCACCAACTTCCAGTCACACAGGAACCAACCTGTATAACAGAGAATAATAGTTCTCCCTTGCACCACCCTACCACCCTGGTTTTTTTGGCTGCAACTAGATGGAAGCTACAACTCCCTATGTTCAAGAACGTACTTGAAAATCTGAGGGCAACAGTCCTCCCTAACACCTCCCTACCACCTTGAAATATAAATCTTTTCTTAATAAAATTTATTACAGTCATACAATGTTTATCAATGGCTTACCAGTCACTTCACTATTCCGCTACACTGCTCTGGTCTGCTTGCATCAGTGTCCTCCTTCTTGCATACCTTTCAATTTCTATTCTTATGCCCTTCATGCTATGTGCACCAACCCTATTCTATGCGCTATGCCTCCGCATCCTCTTCACTGTTCCACTATTATTCCCTTCAGGTTGTTCACTTCCTCTCAACCTTCCCACAATGTAGCGGACGAGAGAATCAACATCTCTTCTCTGTTCTACATTTTTTTCTCATGTCGAGTCCTATGCCTGATCATCATGGCAACTCTTCATCTTATTTGGCAGTTATGCTCAGTGTGTTCATCATCAGTGGGTGTTATGTTGAGATTCCTTAGCTTCTCTAGTTGTCGAAACTCTTCATCTTCTCTGTTAGTTACAACTAGTCAATTATGGATTCTTTGGCTTCTAAGCCCCTTCCTTCAAGTGACCATTGGCGGTGACCATTCGCGTATGATTAACGAGCTCTTAAGCGCTTATTAATTCAATGGTCATGATTCAATATCCTAAAATGGACGAGTGTCGTAAATTCAACATTTCGCCCTTCAGAACTTTTGGGTTTCAAGCCTTTCAAAACTTTCGAATAAGAATTCTCGAATAGATCAGACGGTTTACGTTTATTTTGTGGAAATGAATCAATCATCAGATTTGATTCTTATAAGGATTAATATTATGACCATGACTTAATCAACCGTTGAGATGGATGGACACCTTTTACTCTGGGTCTTCGACTATTATACTTACGCTATCCTTCCACTGTATCTTGATCAATGGTTGAGAGAGCACCCGACATCAGATCGATGGTCAAGATTTCCTTCGGGTCTCTGGACTTCAGAGATTTAAACTTACACTATCCTTCCACTAGAGTAGATCAACAGATGAAAATGCTCCCAAAGTGATCTTTCAGATCAAACATATTATGTCCACTTCAAGACTTCAACATTCAGGACTTTGGAGATTTTGTCATTTCCTAGTGGTGAAACTCCCGAAGTAATTCTTCCGTAGTGACATAATTTATTGATGTCACATGTCTACATGGCACGAGCCAGTTTCCTCTTGACACATGCCATCATCTGATTATTCCACGTGTACTTGATGACGTGGTCTAGAATCTACCATATGTCTTTGCTGACATGGTCTACTGACGTGGTCTGCCACATGTCCATGTTGACGTGGTATTCTGACGTGGTCTGCCATAGGTCATTGCTAACATGGTCTGCTGACATAGATCTCCCTAATCTAGTGGTCATCGTATGCTCCCCAGATCTGATGGTCCTTATTCATTACAGATTTTCAGGCTTCAGGTATTTCAAATCTCAAACTTTCTGGAGCGTAACCTCCTCACATATTTATATCTGAAGTGAATCTTGTTCATTGATCAGGATATTAGATCGACGGCTAGATATTTCAGTGATGTAGCTCTTCTGGCTTATCATGTCCTTCCACTTAGAATGATCCGATGGCTGACAAAAATTCACATTTCGGGAATTTCAAATCTCAATATTCCTAGAGTGTACCCTCCTCGCATCTTTAGATCTGAAGTGAATCATGTTCATTGATCAGGATCTTAGATCGATGGCTCGATGTTTCTGCGATACATCTCTTCTGGATTATTTTGTCCTTCCACTTAGAATTATCCAATGACTCATGAGAATTCATATGATCAAATTCTCAATCTTTTTATCTTATCTTGTCCTTCCACTAAAATCTGATCCAACGGTCGTGAAGACACTCGAAGCAGATCAACGGTTGACGATGATTAAGGAACCACAACTTGTGAGTGATTTAGCTCTACACCCAAAATCTACAACTTGAATTTGTGCATTGTTGGTGAGTCAACCGTAATCGTCGATCTTCGAAGCTATAAGATTGAACGATCCTGACTAATTATAGGATTGGAAATAACACGATGTTTAATTCTTCTTTCAATATCCACAATCTATCCCTGTCGTTGATATGACAATTGCACATCTTATGGTCACAACTCAATTCGACTTAAATTGATCACTTGTTGGATCAACCATAGTCGTCGATCTCTGATTCTATGAGATCTGATGATCTAGACCAATTGCAGGATTAGAACTAGCGAGTTCTTTAATTCTCCTTTTGCTCCCCGCAATTTATCCCCGTCGTTGATTTGGCTTGCAGATCTGATGGTCACGATCCTCCACCGATCCTCAAGCCCACGGTCACTCATATGACCAACGTCTGTAATATGAGACGATCAACATAGTCAATTTCTTTATCGGACGACTGTTGAAGCTTCTCAACCTGAGCTTAGATATGCATTCGCTAACCCTCTTGAGATTTTATCTTCATTCGCTTATGTACTATGATTTCCTTTTTGAGTTGTCATATTTGCATACTGTTCACTCCTGCTCCTGAGCTTACGCTTCCTTCTGCTCCACCTTCTGTTCTTTCCATCAATGACAAGCACACTCTTTTCTGGAAAACATGCCAACATTGGGAAGAAAAGAAGATCACAGATGAGGATACAAAACTCATGCAGTTAGCAATCACACTAAGAGACCATGCACTGGATTGGTATATGAGCCTAGATGTAAACAATCCACCAGGAGTAACAAATACTATTGCAGATGTGAAAAAAATACTAATAAGCGAATTTCATAATCCCAGCTCAGAGTACCAGTATATGAATGAAATGATTGAAATAAGGAAAAAACTAGGTGAGACTGTTTGGGAGATTGTTCATAGGTTTAAACATCTGAAAGGTAAGTTGAAATATGAAATTACTAACATGCAACATAGGCATTTATTTTTGAACTCACTGTTACCACATTTGAAATATCCATTAAGACAACTGAAGTTCCAAACTCAGGCCGAGGCTCTGCAGGCATCCTTACAACTAGAAGAGAACCAATATCAACAAACAGATCCATCAATAGAGGAGCTAGAGGAGGATTTGAAGAATCTAAAATTACAACTTAACCAGAATAAGGGTAAAGAGAAAAGAGAAGTTTTTTGGTGTACCCTATGCAGGACAAAAGGACACCATAAGAATGAATGTCCAACATTCATGTAGTATATGGGGACAAGGGTGCCAAACCCATTTCCAATAGGAGGAATATGGTGTGATATTTGTAATACACATGGGCATGATCCATATCATTGTCTAATGATGAAAAAATATAAGATAATACCCAAAAGGTCGTACCACAATTTTTGCAAGTCAATGGGTCATGATGATAAGGATTGTCGGATGATGGAGTTGATGAGAGAAAGAACTTCAGATACTTATAGAGTGAAATCATAAATGATGATAGGAAATTATTCACCTTAGTTCAACTAGGTACCACCACCATACAATAATGTGAAACTTCAATACAATAATGTGCAACCACAATATAACCCCGTGAAGTATAACCATGTACCTGAGTACAATGCACCACACAGAGATCGAGGTGGATATAGAGGTGGAGGACGAGGTACAAGAGGATTTGCATGAGGCAGAGGACTAGTAGTGTGTCACAAATGCAAATAACCATGACATTATGCAAGGGATTTCCCACTCCCACCAACAACATGTGTGTACTATTGCGCAACAGATCATGACATAGAAGAATTTATGACACTCTTAGGGAAGATCCAAGAAAAAAGAACCAGAATAACCCGAATGTCCAATGGATCTCTATAGAAGCCATGGATGATGGGAGAAACATCAATATAGTCACTCAAGGAGGAGCCAAGACAAGAACTAATGCAGTATCACACAATCCATATCAACACCAATGGGTTAAGAAGAACATTGAACCACAGAAGCAGTTTGATGCAAAAAAAGAAAAGGAAACATTTAAGTAGGCTAGATAGGAGTTTCTCAAGAAAAATGTTGCATCTACATCAGCCATGCATCAAACTTAGAATCCACTAGTATATGGGATGCCATTCTCAATGGACCATACCAATAAAGAACAACCTCTAGAGAAAGTAAGTACCATAAAGACTTTTTTGAAATAACATGTTAAGTTATTGAATGACCCATCATATGTTAAGGTTTTACAAGATACGATATAAAGGTGTAACACATAGGTGGAAGAAAATTTAGAACAAAAAACAATCAATCATATCCATACAAGAAGAAGGACACACAGAGAATTCATACTGAATGCCAACATTGGGGATTTCAATATGGGTGATGTTATACTAGACTTACGATCTGAAGTAAATGTCTTACCTAAGAAGACATGGAAATGTATGGGGGAACCTACCTTAGGATATTCACCTGTCTATCTAAAATTATCAAATAAATAGAGGGTGTTACCTATTGGAAGACTTAAAGGTGTGACAATAGATTTGGATGGAGTGTGCACTATGAAATATTTTGATGTAATAGAGATAGTAGATGGCACAACACCTTACCCAACATTTCTTGGATTGGATTGGGAATTTGATAACTAGGCTATAATCAACCTCAAGACAAGGAAAATGACTTTTGAATCAGGTGAATATAGATTCATTTCACCATTGGATCCTTCAAAAGGAAAAAGGTTTGTAGAGGCCACTTGTTTGGATATGGAAGAAATAAACCAATTGTATAGAACCACCACGCAAGAAGAGGATTATGTTAACCTAATTGTAGATGGGGTAGTCAATTGGATAAGCATTACATCATGTTCTTCTAACTCAGATATAGTTTTGGAGAATTGGAAACAAAGATTACATGAAGTTTCCACAAGGAGGTGTGCAAGAATATACCACATAGTAATATGGGTTGGTACAGAGATAAGAGAACCTCCCATTTTCATGGTTTAAATGACTTAGATGAATTTCTGACAAAATATGAAGAGGAAGTGTTAGAAAATCAGAGGCTCTTATCCCTATATATTGCACTCAAGGAAACACATGCAATATGGTGGGGTGTGCACAAAGAAACAATTCAGGACTAGTATCAATGTAAACGATTAGTACTCATTAGATTTGGTGCAAAACCAAGGAGAAATATAGTCCAGAAGTATGATGGGAAAGGCACAACAATTGAACACTTGGAGAAGTGCAAAACACAGTGGAGGATAATACCACTAGAGGAATGGCCTCATCACTTTATCCATACATTGGAAGGAATCCCATGGAACTGGTATATATACCAAGAGATGCGTAGAGGCACTACAGAATGGACATGATTACAACATAATTTTATAATGAATTTCTCATTTGAACAAGAGAACCCCAAAATTGATTCAGCACTGAAGCTAATACGTGTAATGATATTTATTGATGAACCAAAGGTTGGAATTATGACATAATATCAACAATAGAATAGACAGACAAATATTCAAAGAGTTACTTTCATGCTATCATGTGGAAGAAGAAGCACCATATGAAGATGATCTACACAACATTTAGATTACAAAAATTGAGGGAGAAAGAGAGGTGGAAGGTCCATCTCTGGAGTCAGATGTATTTTTTTCACCAATCAAAGTTAATAAAGTCAATATCGGGATGAATTACAATCCTAAAATGGCTAGTATTGGAGACTACTGGGATGAGAAAACAATAGAAAGAATAGCAGAGTTATTGTGTGAATACAGTGACCTGTTTCCAACAACCTTTACAGAGATTAAAGGAATAGAAGGGGAGCTAGGTGAGATGAAAATACCCCTCAAACATGAGTCTATACTTGTCAGGAAGAGACCCTACAAAATGAATCTAGTGTATAAGCAGGAAATGAAAGAAGAAATTGACCGAATGTTGGAAGTTGGTATCATAGAACCAATAGAGGAATTTGAATGGACAATTCCTATGGTAGTCCAAGAAAATAAACAAGGGGGGATAAGGATTTGTGTATATCTAAGGAAACTCGATGATGCCTGCTTACATGACCCTTTCCTTACCCCTTTTAAAGATGAGGTCTTAGAGAATGTGGGATGCTAGGAAGCATATTCATTTATAGATGGATTCTCAGGTTATCATCAGATCAAAATAGCTCCAGAGTACAGGTATAAGAATACTTTTTCTACATAATGGGGATCCTACCAACATACAGTCATGCCATTTGGACTTAAGAATGCACTAGCCATATTTTTAAGAGTAGTCGTAGCTACTTTTAAGGAATTCATACATCAGTTTCTAGAAGTATATTTGGATGGTTGGACTGGATATAGTCTATTAAAGGACCATGTAGAATTGTTAATACTCATGTTGGAAATATCCAGGCAATGTTAGATCTCATTAAACATTAAGAAATGCATTTTCGGTACACCTTTTAGGATAATCTTGGGACATATATTATGTAAAAAAGGTTTGCTAGTGGACGCTGCTAAGATTACAATCATTGTAAATTTACCACCACCAAAGTCAGTGTGCCAGTTAAGAGAAACATTGGGACATACATGCTATTACAGGAAATTTATAAAGGGGTATGCACAAATTACTGCACCGATGGAAAAATTGTTAAAGAAGGACACCATATTTTAGTGGAATGAAGACTTCCAACAAGGATTGGACACTTTAAAGGAAAAGATGGTAAAAACACCTATACTAGTATTCCTAGATTGGGAAAAGACATTTCATGTGCATCTAGATGCATCAACCATAGCACTTGGGGAAATTCTGGTGCATCCAAGAGCAGGGGACTTAGACCATCCTATAGCCTTTGCAAGCATAAAGTTGTTAGAATCATAGTAGAATTACAAGACCACAAAAAGATAAGGCCTAGCCATGGTATATGCACTTCAGAAGTTCATGCACTATTTACTGGGAAAACACTTTAAAATATTCATAGACCATTATGCCCTCAAATATCTAGTCAACAAGCCAGTGTTGGGGGGAGGATCTGTATATGGCTATTATTATTCCAAGAAATTGATTTTGAAGTGATAGTCAAACTAGGGAAGCTCAATGCAGGACCAGATCACATGTCAAGGGTAACTAATGGAGAAGAGCCTACTAACTTGGAAGATAACTTCCCCGATGAAAAATTATTTTCAGTACAGGTAAATGATGAATACTTCATTGATATTATTGAATACCTAAGTATAGGGGTTGCACCATAGGATTTTAGCACTGCACAAAAGAAAAATATGGTAGTCCGAGCTGCAGACTATCAACTCATTGCAGGACATTTATATAAGATGGGCACATATAGAATTTTGAGAAGATGTGTATTTGAACATGAAAGGCACAAAATTTTAGTAGAAGCTCATGAAGGTATAGTTGGAGGATACTATGCAGGAAAAACTACCACGTAGAAGTTATTGCGTGTAGGATTATGGTGGCCAACAATCCATAAAGATGCTAAGGAATATTTCCAGCAATGTGATGTATGTCATAGGGTTGGAAAACCCAACAGGAGGGATGAGATGCCTCTAAGACCACAAGTGACTCTACAGGTCTTTGACAAATGGGAAATAAAATTATTTGGACCTATTAATCCACCAACAAAAAGTTCAGGAGATAGATATATTGTTAAGGTGACTGAATACTTAACAAGATGGGCAGAAGCAACACCAGTCAAAGACTATATCATAGAGACATCAACACACTTATTATTTGAAAAAGTGATCACCAAATTCAGATGTCCCAGGATTTTGATGAGTGACCAAGGCAGTCGTTTTATAAATAATACTACTAGGGCTATGAATGAGGAGTTTGAAGTCTATCACCAAAAGAGTACACCATATCATCCTCGGGAAAAAGGAACAGTAGAAGCCTTCAATAAGATTTTGGAAAATGCTTTGACTAAGATCTACAATGTTAAAATAGATGATTGGGACTTGAAAATACCAACAATACTATCAGAGTATAAGCCCACATGCAATAAGTTGACAGGATAGACACCAATCAAATTGGTGTATGGGTAGGAAGCAATGGTGCCATTTGTATTTCTGGTACCCATTCTGTGCATAGCAGTAATTAGCAACATGACCGAATGAGGCATAATACAAGAGAGGTTAAGTAAACTAATGAAAATTGAAGAGGAAAAGATTTTGGTAGGATTTCAACATGAAGTACAGAAAGAAAGAGACAAATACTGGCATGACAGACATATTAAAAAGAAGATTTTTAAGGAGGGAGACCTAGTTCTACTCTATGATAGAAAAATTTTCCAACACCCTGGTAAGTTTAGAATGCATTTTCTAGGGCCATATGATGTGAATATTTTCATATATGGGGGATATGTGCAACTAAAATACTTGGGAGGAACATAACTAAAAGGAATGATCAATGATAGTTGACTTAAACTGTGCAGGAACAATCAACTTACTAACCCTTAAAAGTTACAATGTAGTAGGAAAGGCATGCATATAGTGTACTATAGTATATATTAGGAAAGAAAACTCATAAAAAAGAAGAAAAAAGTAGAAAAAGAAGAAAAAGGAAGACAAAAGTTGAACACGAAGAAAAAGAAAGACAAAAGTAGAACAAGAAGAAAAAGGAAAAAAGAAGCAGACAAAGAAAGAAAATACAAAATACTAGGAAATATCGTGTGCAACAAATAGTTCAATTCGAAAGAAAAAGTCATTGCATGCATCATATGGTCGATATAAAGAAAACATCGTGCACTAAGGGAAACGTCACAACAGAAACGTACGACACACCGAAAAATTGCAGCGCACCAAAAAACAGACCAACGGTTGGAAAAACAAAAACCGGTCGTCAGAGTAAAAAGGCGCAAATTGGGCATTTATGAAACTGAAAGAAGCATACTCGACAAGATTTAATGCATTAATAACCATCAAAGTAGTGTCTTCGAGAAGATTAAGGACTATTATGATGCCCTATATATAATGAAAATGTGGGCCAAACGAGACATATTGTGGATTTACAAAGCCGTGAAGCTAAGGAGCATGAAGATGAGAGGCGAACATGCGAGTTCGTAGATCATAGTATCTAAAGCTCACTCAGGAAAGGAATAATTACCCATGATGGCACCTCCAAAGGTTGGCGCACCTAGCCAAACAACACAGAAAACATGCAGTAGCCACATGTCACTGCAGGAAACCGCAAAGGTGGAACAAGAGTTTACATGGATAGAGGGAATCATCGATGGTGACACAATTCCTTCAACAAAGGTCAAACCAATGAGAACCACACTGGTACAGGAATAAGATAAGGCCCCAACTATGGTTGGGATGGATATTGACTCGCACAATAGTGCGCAGGGCCACAATCCATTAACCACAGGAAACCCATAACAACCTTCCAGGGATGAAGTAGACCACAAAATGAATGGTGGTGACAATGAAAGAACATAGTTTGACGAGCCAAGGCCACAACCTATGGTGGAGTTCACACAATATGAGGAAGTGAAAATCGAATATATCATGGGGAAACTAGAGTCAGGCTGAGAAGGACAACCAGAGGCTAGGACATCTAGCGCACCAACATAGAGAAAGGGGAAACAAGCCATCATGAGGTCCTCACACAAGCAACCTCATGCCTCAATCACTTTGTCACACATTCCATAGGGGGCGCAGGCCAAACCGTGTCTACTGGTTTGCATCGAAAGACTAAGATACGCGGACCACGATGTGTCTGACACTAGAAAATTCCCAGAATTTGTGCAACATGTGTATATGGAAAGCCTAGGAAGAGGATCGTTAGGAGATCTAGTGCTAAAACCAAAGCAATGGGTGCCAGGGAAAGTGAACACATATATCCTTAACTTGTTAGAGATTCCCCACTTCAACAGGGGGAAATAGGTGAACAACAACATCAAGTAGTTGCTAGTGGTCCTCCATGAAGGATTTCTGTGGTTGGATGAACCAATCTCAATTGATTTGGAGCTAATTGCATTCATCATAGGCCTGCCATTAAATGATGAGAAGCCCGTGCAATACCTAGATGACAAAACCAAGTAAAAGGCTCTCACAGAAGATATGAAGAAGACTTATGGGACAGAAAGATGCTCACGTAGTATTATTAGAAAGAGAATTAGTGACACAACCACTAGGATGGCAACAAATCTAATGGAATGCAAACTATTTCACAAATGTCACAAGGAGGAGGTCCCTGCAGGAGTTGTCACAACAACAACACAGTGCACAAATGACACCATACTCAGTTGTGCCCCATACTTACTAAACCTGTTCCTAGACTACTACAAGGGCATGCAAGACTTGTGAAAAAAGCTCCATCACTCCTGGATAATGATGTTGATAGCATTAATTGGCTGAAAAGAGCCTCCCTACTCGTATTTTTGTGATAAAGTAGGATGATGTTGCACAACACAATACACGTCATTGGGAATAACTTCGGATCCCAAGCAGAGAAGTGGAAATGCCATCACTTTTGCTCGGTATCTCAGTGACATATAAGAAAACACACATGGATTATAACTCCAAAAGTGGTCATGCGGTACTAGGGGATAGCCAAATTTAAGGCTACGTGACACAACATGTGGATCCAAGCACGCAGGAATCCAGAGAAAGAATGGACACAAATTCGATTCTGCATCAACGTAGAGGAAGTTGAAATGACAATGAAATACTAGCAAGAGGACTGGAAGATCCCAATAATCACCAAGGACATTCCTAAGGGAAAATAAGTGGAAGAAACGTCATCCAAGACATCTGCTGGAGGCAACATCGCGACCAATAAACCAACACAACAGGAAAATCCTGATAAAAATACATTGCCATAGAAGAAGGGAAACACCCCAAATAAGGATGCGCATATAGGAAATAAGGACAATTCCCCAACACAGCAAGAACAAGGAAGGGGGGACACAATGATGCAGGAAACCCCATCAACAACTACTCTGCAAGAGATAGGGTCACCCAAATGACCAATCATACATACATGTGGGCTGTATAAGAAGGTCGAGGCCCATACACAAATCCTAGAATACACAATCACTGAGGATGATATTGATCTTGTCACAGAGAGGGTACATGACCGTGCAACGAAGGAGTTTGAATAGGTCGAGAACTGAAGAGGAAAGATAAGGAACGAGTTTGCCAACATTAGGTAGGTATTGGAATAAACACAAGTAGGGAAAATGAAAGAAAGGGGAACAAAACCGATCCCCCAAGCGACAGAAGTAGAGGACAAGACCACACAATCAATCCATATCATAGTGCAAGCAAGTCTGAGCTTCTGGTTAACAAAAGATATGCTGCAGATTGATGAGGACATATCCCAGATGCTACTCAAATACCTAGCGTAGGAACAATTGTTATTGACTAAAATACCAACAAAGACATTTTACAAACTACAAGTTAATGTCACACATGAAGTGCAATCATGAGCTAGAACAGACGCAACAGAATTGCATGTAACCAGAAATGGAAAGGATTCACTAGAACTAGTTGTAGAGAAGGTCAAGCTGGATACACAAGAGGAGAAGTAGTGCACAAATAAATTAGAGCTGAAGCTGAAGGAAGTCATCACAAGAATTCCATACAGTGCGTAGGCAGCCATGAGCAATGCGGAAGATCAGATTCAAATCATCATGCAGACGCTTGAGGAATATAATAAGGAGATCGAGGAAATTAAATAAAAATTAAAACCAATTACTCCTCCAAAATTCACAACTGAAAGGGTACAACAAGAAGCCTTGCAAGTAGAAATGATGGAGAAAGAAGCCAAGTAGGTCACAAAACTTTTTGACATGACCACACAACTATGGACTACATTGGAGGAAGATGATAGAGTCCAACAACTAGACTAACAATAGGAGGAGATAAACACTGCAATACAGGAGCTAAAGCAGTGACAAAAGGCTATGAGCATCACAGAGCGATTGAAGGGTGCGTAGTAGATGAAGACCCTGTAAACAAAATTGAAGACTGTGCACAATAACAAGCAAGCCAGGAAAGCCCAGTTAGAACCTCTCCAGGATCAAGCAACACAAATAATTGCAGAACTAGAGGAGGAGAAGACCAAAATGGCTCAGGGTCATTCCAAGAGCACAAAGTCTCTCAAGGAACATATCACAACATAGAGGGTATAAGAGCTTATAGGGAAAGCTACGCAAGCTAGAGAAAAAGGGGAAGAATTAGAAGGAAAATTTCATATCTTGTCAAAGGTTGTTCAAGGAGCATGCACCACCTGAGTGGCTCGGGATGAGCCACATGTCAATTTTGGGGGCCTGTTGGGAACATACCTATTTTGAGAAAGGAATTCTATTATGGGTGCATGCTTACTGTTAGAGAAGGATTTCTGTTGAGGAAAGACATATTTTTGGAAATGAAGACCTAATTTTGGAGCACACACAACAAGTGGCAAGAAAGCAACATGCAAAAAAAAAGGAAAAGCAACATGCAAGAGGAAAAGAAGCATGGTGTGAAGGTAGGCAAGCCTAACCATGATAGGGTTATGTTTTTTGTTAAGGATTGTAATGACTATAAGCTTGTAAAATAGTATAAATAAATACCTAGGAGGTCTAGAGAGGGTTGTTGTTTTTGGTTGGTTGTAGTAGATGATGATCTATGTTGTTGAGTATAATAATTCATGTAGAAGAGTTGAATAGGCGAGTTATTGAGGTTAGGTCATAGTTTGAGGAGAGTGGTGTGATCTAGTCTACATCACAGAGGATTCCCACCCTTAGTCTTGATTGTATTATCGAGATGTAATGCGCACAACACAAGATATTGTAGAATATTAAATAAAATAGAAGAGAAGCTAGATCTTTGTGGACGTAGCCCCAGGAGGGGGTGAACCACGGTAAAAATTATGTTCTGTGTGATGTTTATTGAGTATTTACTTTCTGTTAATGATTAGCTTATGAATTAATGATTAACTCGATGTATTATCATGCATGCATAAGGATAAAGATGAATGAATCATAGAAGTACTTGAGTATTTAAAAAGGTTAATGCATCAAGAAGAAAGAGCACAACAACAAATCCCCACTCGTTCCTAGACTACAAACAACTAGGTATTGTAGTCACCCATAAATATATCTCAGGTGAGATTGCGTTGTGCACCATGTGTGCAACGTTTCCTTCTGTTTTACGAGGAGGGTTGATAGTTTTAGAGGGTTTTTTTGGAAACCTGTTGTGATCTGAACCTGGGTGAACCCAAGAAGAGGTAAGAGGTAGAAATATTCAACCAACAATAAGGTGTAAAGAATTGAACGTCACCCTCAACAATGAAAAATGTTCAATGATGTTAACTGATGGAATCATAAACCACATCTCAGCTAAAGGAATGGAAGTGGATCCCGCTAAAATCAAGGTAATATTAGACTTCCTAACCCCATGTTCACAAAAAAATGTATGAAATTTCTTAGGATATGTTGGTTATTATCGTCACTTTATTGAAAATTTCTCACAAATTGCTCATCCATTATTCTCTTTGCTTAACAAATATTCTTAGTTTTTATGGGCATATACATGCCAACATAAACTTGAGGAACTGCAAATTAAAGTGTCCAAGGCTCCTATTTTAAGAGGGCCTGATTGGTCCCTCCCGTTCCATACCTCCATAGATGCATCAAACACCACCATTCGAGATTTTCTAGGAAAACTAGAAGGAAAGGATCCATATTGAATATAATACAATAGTAAGAATCTCTCACCCACATAATTAAATCATACAATAACAAAAAATGATTTTCTTGCGGTAATAGATGTAATTAATAAATTTCAACATTACATCACATGATATCCAATAGTACTACACACTGACCGTGCTGCCATAAAATATTTAATGAAAAAACATATCAATAATGGAAGAGTAACTAAGTGGTTATTGTTACTACGGGAATATGATATAATCATCTTGAATAAACTAGGAAAAAATAATGTAGTGGTAAATTTCCTTTCAAACCTTTCATCTAACGAAAATGAGCCACTTGTAGAAGATTATTTTCCCGATGAGCACCTATTTGGGGTTTATACTAACTCTCCTTGGTTCATAGATATCGATAATTACTTGGATAGAGGGAGAGCTTAGGGATCTATACTTTTCTAAAGCGATAAGTGGAGTAACTGTTAGCAAGCCTTTGGTGTGCAAGGCATAGTTCTGTTAAATGATAGAACATATGGTGTTCACAATTATTTAATGGAAACTAAAGTAATGGGCACATAATTATGTTGTAAGTAATGACCATTGAGACCATGCTCGAGTTATGATGTTTGAGGCTGGGTATAGAGATTGAAAACGTTGTGAGAGAATTTATAGTATTCAAAAGAGAGCTAAAAGGTATTCCAACAGGGAATAATCATTCATCCTTACTATGAAGAGTTATTTGAGTGATGAGAACAAAGAATTCTTAGAAACTAGATCATGATGGATAGGATAGGATTGTGATATATAATTCAAGGAGTTAGAGGTGGATCTGGATCTGTTGAGGGAGAAAAGTAGTAATCAAAAGTGTGAGTGAAAATTCTTGTAGTGCCTTGGTGATTTTCTGGTAGCTAGTGGTCACATGAATGTATTTTTTCCTAGTAGGGGTTGAAGTTGTGTTTTAAGGTCAAAGGTTGTATTTATATCCATAACTTATGATAGAGAAGCAAGGATATAAGAAGAGGCATGCTCTGGAAATGTAGAGAAGTTGTGGTTAAATTATGGTAACGCTCAGCCAATTCCTATTCTAGAAAGTTTGAATTCATGTGTCAATGACCGAATGCTTCACTATTGTGATCTAGAGGAATAAATTGAATTTCCCTATTGTATGTTGGAAAACAAAGTTTGATTGTTAAGAAATGATGCCATAACAATGTAGTAAGGTAAATTGTTGAATGAATTGGATTAGGTCTTGGTATTGTTAGTCCATGGTAATGAATACAGATGAAAATAGATTTCTGATGCAAGGTTTACAAGGTTAATAATGAAAGGTGATTGCAGAAGAAAGATGGCCTATGTAATTTGGATAGGCATTACTATGGAAAGGATGCCATCACCCAATATGTGGCATGTGATTTGAGGTAGTTTTGTAGAGATTGAAAACAATAGATCAGAAATATAGGATAGTAGTAGCAATTACATCATTGTTTTAGTTTGCACAAGGGTGTGAAAAAGTCTAAACTTGGGGGTGAGTGGGCCTCTCAATTGTAGTATCATGAGGCCCACTTTGAGATATTTTGAACATGTTTTTACTCTATAAACCTCTCTTGAAAATTATTAGTATAATTATGTGGGTTTTTTGCAATTGATTGATTGTGGAACGATTTGGATGATTGAGAGTGTGTTGTGTCCTAGTTTAGCTATGGTTTTAATGATTTTATGAATGTCTAAATTTACACTAATCTGTGCTTCAAGTAGGTCAAATAAAAAAACAAACATCCTACTCCAACATTACATGAGAAGAATGGATATTGTGTCCCCTTATCCACCTTCAAAGGATTTCCAAGATTTCAATCACCGAAGGCACCAAATCCAACATGATCCATTTGAATTTCTAACTAAGATAAGGAAATATAGGAAGGTATTTGATCCCTATAACATAGGTCCCTAATTATAGATATCCCAAAGACATAATCCTCTCAATCAAGGACTAATTTAAGAGATGATTGATGCAAATTATTAGTATAAGTAGGATCTAGGGGATATATCTAGAGGGATTTATTCATTGTTTTAGCATTAAGAACTCTTAGAGAGATAAAGAATTTGAAATCCTTTGAGGTGTATTATTGTTCTAGTGTGTTGATGAAAATTGTTTCCTTCCAAATTTATATCTTTCGTAGAATTTTAGGTTTTCTATAGAAGCCTTGGTTAGGTCCCACTCAAGTTTGTGAATTCTTGTCTCATTCATTTTCTCTTATTTGTGTTTTGTTCATCTTTCTTACATTTCATGTTATGCATCAATTTTTACGCCTAGTCTTTGTTTCATGTAACAAATTCTAGCATGTTATTTCAATTGATTTCATGGTATTTTTACAATGTTAAGAAGGATCTATTAACATTTTATTTATTCATATTTTTAGCATGTTAATTCAAGAAGATTATCTTTTTTTTTTATCATGCTTTAATTCAGTTTTGCAATAGGTTAAATTTT
Source organism: Picea engelmannii (assembly GCA_009831015.1). Lineage (NCBI taxonomy): Eukaryota > Viridiplantae > Streptophyta > Pinopsida > Pinales > Pinaceae > Picea > Picea engelmannii. The sequence continues at coordinate 560,424 of ML778771.1, read as the reverse complement.
TGTAGGGTTAACTATGTTTTCAGTAGGTTAACTTAAATATATTCAATTTTGTTTTCATCAAGTTTATTTTTGTACTTTGGTTTGTAAACTTAAATATATCTCACTCGGATTTGAATCCTTTCATTTTATTTTTCCTTGCTGTTAGGATAATCAAGATTAGTCATTTGATTCATAGGGTCTTTTCATTTTTTTTTATAGCTTTTCCTCGAGTCAAATTGCATTTTTCCCTTAAGTAGCGTTAACATGTTTGTTATTCATTTCCTTTGATGAAGTAACCCTTAAATTCCTAGGATGAACATGTAGTATCCTTATTAGATAGTTGCATGTATGAAGTTTTCACATATAGTTCATATTATCTCTTAAGTTTATACGAACACTAGGTAGACAATCTAAAGTGGGAATTGACAAATTTCAACATTCTTGTTGAAATGTTTTGGCCCATCAATAAATGTCAATCACACACTGAATAAAACAAGATGAATGCTACTCAAACAATAAAGTATATTTTACCAAGCATGAGGATGAAGTATGATATGGAATTTCAAATCCATAAATAAAATTTTACACACTATTTGATGGCTAGAAATTACTATAAAAAAGTATGTGTTCAATATCTTGCTTCCCCATACAATTTTCATCACTAAAAACATAATTTATAGTTGAAAATTCACATGCATTTTCATAAATATTTGAAGAAGAACATGGCTGGAAATTTCCATCACTTATCACCATTAGCTTGCTCCAAAAACTAAAAAAAATCATGAATTAGACATGTGCAAACATAGCTATAAATCAAAATAATAAAAAAATTCATATGTACCTACTAAAATAGATGTCCCATAGGAACATAATCAACATTTTCCTCCTTATAATCATCCCCATAAATGTCATATATGGGATCCCCAAATCATGTCCAATAATCCATCCCAAAACTATGGCTATCAAGATGAAAATTCTCCTTACTAACTTCAACAACTTGGATTCCCTCATTCTTATCACATGAAGACATACATATATATATAATTTCATCACCACACAAGGGATTCTCTTCAAAAAACAAAAGTCTCCAAATTAACCATTACATCATCGAAAACTAAATTTTGAAAAGAATTATAAGTTACAATACACTTGTATTCATGTAAGAATGAGGTGGAAACTTCATGACCAATGAATTCTACTTGTGGGGGTGCAATAGGTTCTTCAACAAATACATCACCCATTTTTTCAATATAACATGAAAGTGGCTCATGGGATGGTGAACACAAATACAATTTATCTTTAAGATGAAAAAATTTTCTTCTAATATATTGTTTCCAAGGAAGTCCTCGCAAAAAACCCTCTAACTACTTCCCCATGATTCATGGATGGTAAACCACCGACCCAAATAATGGGTCATAACCCCAATGGGATCAAGAGATTCAAACACATGACCTCCCCAACTGATCATTGGGGGAGAGATGTCATGTCTGACTCAAGACCACTTGAGCTAACCCTTGGGGCTATCCTTCTAATATATTTTACTAAGTAAGAATACAAATTATATCTCATATTAATCTCAATAAAGAGAGAACTTGAAGGGTTCTTCTCAAGGACAATCATCAAACCAGTGACCTTCTCTTCTACTTTAGCAAAAATATCAACACAAAAATATTCCTCATATAATTCTATTACATGCTCTCATTACCATATCCACATATCCAATAGTTTTGAAACTTATTAACAAGATGTGAAAATGAATTTATCTCTTTAGGGATGAAAACACTATACCACTCCCATGCATTCTTTCTATCAAAGAAAATGAAAAAACTATCATAAAAAAATCCTCATGGACAATATTACCTTCTACAATAAACTTCATGAATGGTGAAAGATGAATAGAAGCTAAATGGGATTGTCCCCAAAATCTTGGAACATGATGAATCCAAATCCATTGCTAAAGATGATGCATAGATTCTTACATTCATAAAAAATATAAATGGGTAAACAAATATTCCCAAAACTTTCCTTTGGATGGAGCCATTAATTCAAATCTAAAAAAACATGCATACCATAATCCCTCATACATAATCCGAAATGTGGAGTCACCAAGGTGATATCTTCAAGTGTTTTCTTGTTTTCCTTAATGCTAAGATCAATAATCTGTGAAATGTGGAGTCACCATATGAGCAAGAGATATTCAAGTAATACACTTATAACATGCCAAGTGTAGCAATCCTATAAATCCGGGAAATGGACTTTATCCCTATAAATGACATCAAAATGTTACATTAAAATCTAGCACCCACAAAATTCTAAAGTCCCAATCACCAAGGTGTTAATTTTGTGCAACTTAGGATTTCTACCCACTGTCACCTTAACATCTCTTCCTCTTTCTTTTGGCCAGTTCTTCTCCAACTCAAGGGGGGCTTCCATAAGGATAGGATTATCAATGATATGAAGTGGGGGATCAAAGTGAAAAATGAAGAGTAAGCCTTGATAAAAAAAAATGTTCATAGTAATAGAATGTGGTAGTGCAAATGGAAAAGGGGGTATGAAAAGTAAATGGAAGGGAAATGATAGAAACAAGGAAATGGGATGATGTTAGACTAGTTCCTATCAATATAAGGGATAATGGAGTCATGAAACATTGAATGAATGAAACAACTAGTGTGTTACAAACAAATACTTTGAGGTAGGCTATGTGGAACATTGGATTATTTCAAATCCTTGGTGCAAATCCTTCACAAGGAACCAAGACTAGTGGGAAAATGGAAGATTTCATCAATCCCACCTAGGAAACAACACCCCTCTCTTTGGTTTCCATTCACCTAGGCAACAAAGAAGTATTCCCTAGTAGCCTCCAGGAATCCCTAGGCAAGACAAAATAAATTCTAAGGCCTCTTGTGTAGCTACTCAATCTTCCACCAATAGAATAAGATAATCAAGATAAGTACAAGGTGGTAATTTTGTGCAATTTCTAGATTTGAATGGACGAGAATATAAGGAAATTAAGAAGGCTTACCAAGTCAATTTTAGGCTCAAGAGGATCCCCAAAAACTGCAAAGGAAGAAAAATCTATTGGTTCTTTTAAAACTTGAAAGAAAGATATTAAATTACAACAAAAATAAAAGTTATGACAACAAAAATAAAATAGTCCCTTGAACAAGCAATCAGCCAATGAACAAAGAGGGATAAATAATGGATTAAACTAGGCTTTTATAAACCAACAAAACTTAAAACTCTTCAAATAAATATGCATATAACAACCTTAAAACCCTATACATCTATCCCTAAGAGGTTGAAATAAAAAATCAACAATGCAATTTAGGGTTTAAAGATGATTATTAAGTAGACAAAATGCATGAATATCAAATTTTTCTAGTATTTTAGGGATGAAAATGAATATATTGTTGTAATAAAACCATAATATAATCGTAAAACAACAAAATGAGATGAAAATTGGAATTTTTGGATTGACTATAAGGGGAATGACTAGTGCCTATTATATTTTTGGGCGTATGGGGTCAATTAAGGACTCCTTTGAAGAGATGTGAGTATACGTAGGGTGATACATAGGGTTGTTCACTACTATAGAAGATCCTCCTAGTAAATCACTATGTCTTCAAATATAATTCAAGGGAATGTTCTTCACTAGTAACCTTCCAATATTTTTAACAAGAAGAATTTGTTCAAGAAATATCCAAGAGATTGTACAACCATCACTAGAGAAGAAAAATTACACTTACATTCATAATAAAAAGCACAATATGACAAAAGACGACTTACTCAATAAATATTTCATCCATCAAAACCCTAGCAATGAACATCTATGAAGTATTAGAGGCATCCACAAGACATGTTCTCCAAAAGGTCACTCTAATTAGCCATTCATAGTGATTTGTATAAGAGAGAAAGTAGTAGTAGACAAATAGTGATGAATCTCCATAAGCAGTAATGATTTACAAGTGATTATAAGATCTTATCTTCTTTATATGAGATATCAAGCACCCTTATCATCCATTAGAATCATTATAAACATAAAATAATGTCTTTCTCTCTCATAAACCCTAGATATAAGGCCAATAGAGACATAAAAAAATATATGATACATGAGTGGATAGGTCACTAATATCCCCGACGATGCCTCCAATATGAAGTAAAGAAGCTCCAATTTCAAATTTTCCATTATAAGTGCATGTTAAAGGTCACACATGTGGCATACATTACCTCATAAAGTGGATGACTCACTCAAAATGATGTGTAGGGAGCTCAAAGAGTGAAACATTGCCTTGAAGAGGTGCAAAATTTAATCTCCAAGTGGTAAATAATCCCCATGAGGTGTGATGTCTCATCAAAAGGTGCCATATCATCATTAAAAGGTTCAATTTCCCCTCAAAATGTGCATTGTCCCACCGAGAGATGTCAAATCACATCAAAGGTGCAACGTCCCATTATCAAAGGGTCACATCATACCCGATAGGTTCTAGGGTATCTATCAAGGGATCTAGGTCATTAATGGGCTCAAAGACATCCCAAAAATGTGGAATGGTCTCTATTAAGTAGTGGTATGGCCTCCATTAAGTGTGTTGGTATCCCCTCAATGTCCTCCAAAGGAAGGTGTCAATAAAATATGTGGTTATGTGCAATCCATCATCCAATGAGGGGATCATTGTTGATTTTTTAATAGTCAAGGTTAAGCATGAAGTTCATTCCATTTTAGAATTTAACCATAACCATAAATGTTGCAGCAACCAAGATCACAAGAAGAAGCACCATGCACAATAACACAAGAAGTATCCTGGGAAACCCTTCTCAACAAGGGAAGAAAACCCAACCAATTACTTTTCTATATTCCTCAAGAGAAAGACCTTCACCACCAAGATAAAACCTAGCGCACAAGAGGGTGCTCAAACCCTAGAATACTAGCGCCCAAGAGAGGTGTGTACTTTTCCCAAGAAGGTTTACTTGCTGAAATTTCCAAACTTACTTGAAAGATATGATTCCTTAATGGGGAATTTACCTTTACTTATACTAACCTGAACTTGTCAACAAAAGTGTCTATTGGCACAATAGGGCCAACCTCACTAGCTTATAGTATAATTAATATTAACTGGATTAATAATCTTTTACATTAATTACCAATCAGATTAAGGTGGGGCCGACCTATACCCTTTACATTACAAATAGGGTTACAGGCAGGTCCGACTCTTGAACAATATAGTAAGGGATATGATACACCGGCCACTAGTGCTCATCCACTACGGGCACATCCATAGGGATGTCCATATCTCTGGCTCACTACATTACACAGAGGAACCACTTCTTCACACATTCACCTATGCTCATCCATACGCATGCCCACTCAACAGATCTTCTTTCCCACTGCATTACATAGGAGAGTCATCTTGAGTTTCTCGTTAACTCTTCTTTTCAGAGGAGGATAATACATCATCTTCATTTCTATTCTCATGATGATGCACCCAACACTTTGGGATTTCACACATTCACCTTGTGCTCAAACACAGGCAAGTCTAACTCAGGAGATATCCTTTCCCATAGGATAATCATTTGGAGTTCTTCTCAACTCTATGAATAGAGTAGGTCATATCTACGTTCCATCTCTATCTCAAATAGGAACCACACACCCTCTTCAGGGGATTTCTCTTAGGTTTTTAAGCTAGAGAATATCTCACATGCCTACAATGATCCACATCTCATAGGTTTGTAAGTTGGAAAATGTCTCACATAGCTGCAATCATCAACACTCCCTCTCAGCTAGGGAGACATTATTCATCATGCCAAGTCTCACACATATGTGCTTTGAATTTTTTCTTGGCTAGAGTCATCAATACTCCCTCTCAACTAGGGAGGCATTCTTCACTAAGTTATTTTGGTGAAGATGTTTGTAATGTGCTCATGTGTAGGAAGGTACTACATGTGTACGATTTTCCTTTGCATCATATCTCTGATATAAAAATATTTCATCTCATTGTGTTTCTATCCATCAGGAAACACTAGGTTCTCAAGGATATTTATACATGGCTCTTGGTTATCATCATAGGATCCATCTCATGATCAAGTAAATATGTCAGAAGCTTGTGAAGCCATATTGCTTTGGACACTCAATGGTACATACTCTATTTATGTGGTATTCAAGGCCACAAATATTTTGTTTCCTACTGCATCAAGAAACTATGGAAAACTTCATGGTAGAACATCAACCAGATGTGCTCTTCTGGTCCATTGTACTTTTTTCTCAATATGAATCGGCATATCCTGCAAACTCAAGTTCACTCTAAAGGCATATCTCAGGCCATATCCAACTGTGCCTCATGTTTTGTTGTTGTTTAGTGAGTCTGTCTCGGTTGACTCATGAATGACTAAGCACATTCACTGCATGGCATGAATTAAGTCCGGTGTTAACCAGATACATTAGTGATCCAATTAGTTGTGGATCAGTCTCGTCTGAGTCATCATCAATATTCTCCTTTTAAATTTATCACGGTGGATTTTTTCATTCTGTCATACTTGAACTTCTTCAATATCTTCACTATATACTTTCCTTAACTTAGGAAAATCTCATTGGTCCTCTATCATACTTCTTGTCCCAAGAAGTAGTGCATCATACTTAGATTCTTCATATTGAATTTACAATTTAGGGATTACTTGTATCCAAAAACAAGGCTTTCTGAATAAGTCACCAAAATTAGGCTCTTGTCATCAACACTATAATGATATAGGTTTGGATCAACAACACTCTTGTTGAGCTCAAAAATCATCAAGAATTTATCTATATGATATAGTTTCCAACTCATGGATGGTAGTGTAGATGGAAGTGTATTAGGTTTACTAGATCAAGTGTCTCATCATAGACAACTCCCTTTGTTTGTGAGAAACCTATGGCTATAAATATCGTTTTGTATTTCTAGAAACTTCCATCAGCTGCATGTTTGATCTTATAAATCCACTTGGAAGTTACCACAGACTTCCCTTCTGGTCCCTGAATAATATCTTATGCATCATTATTTAAGATATACCGGTATTCTTTTGTTATGGCATATTTCCATACCCATTCTCCTATTGCTTCTTTAAGACAAGGAAGAAGAACATCAATAAGGAGGATCATGATTGAAGGAGAGCTTGAAAATATTGTTTACTTTCTTGGGATGTGCCTTGAGAGGCTTGTATGTTTCTCTGCCTCTTGCAGAGTGAGTCTAGGTAGGCCTTTTATTCCCTACTACAATATCTCTGAACATATCAACTGGAGCAACTGGATCATCTTGAATAATGTTTGTCTCCCTTTGAGGTACTAAAGGGGGAGAGGGTATTATTTGACTGTCAATCTCCTTATGAGATTCTCTAGGTTTGTTGAATGGGTATCTCTTCTTTTAAGGACAACGTCTCTAGTTTTTATTGCATAATAATTAATTAAATATGGTTTGGACTCCCATACTAGGGATAATGGTCCAAGTCTTTGAGGGCTCTCATACTAGGGATTTATTCAAAAATGAAATCAACTATAAAATTTGAAATCAATTGATTGACTTGGTTTGTAGTCATGCTTTGGTTTTAGAGGAAGTACTTCTCCTCTATCTTCTCTTAATTATTTTGAGGTGATTCTGGATCAATGTCAGTGGTGGAAGCATATTGTCTTCCCTTCTTCTTGGTCAGACAGTTTCTTGCATAGTGTCCATAATTTTCACATCTGAACACTGAATTTATAAAACATCTCTTCTTTGATAACCTGTATTTGATGAAGGCTTTTCACCTTTAAATGTTTGCGTGGAATTTCTTTTGAATTTTCCTCCTTTCTTTGTATGAAGTGAAAGAGCATGATTTTCTTCTGAGGAATCTTCCACTCCTCTATTTCTAAGTCTAAGTTCTTCTTGAGTACAATCTGTACATAGACGATCAAAGGTTGGTAGAGATTCTATTCCAATGATACTCTGAAGGAAAGGATCCCACAATTTTGGAAGGTTATTGAGAGTGGTTAAGACAAGTTATCTATCAGACATGATTTCTTCGATGGTCTCTAGCTGTTATTTAATCTATAATAACTTCATAAAGAATATGAAAAATGTAAGAGATGATCTCTTACTGAGTAGATGATTAATTTTCTAGCTTTGACATCTTGTTCCTTTCTTATCTTCTTCTCTACATCTGTAGTTGTGGCTGGTAGGGTTTTAGTTGCCACATCCAAGAGATCATATTCTTCAAGTGTGACTTGAAGCCTTGATTTCCAGGAGCTGAAGTTGCTTTCTCCAACAAGCCTATCTTCTACTAAGGCTCTATTCTTCATTTGATTGGTTTCTTCAAATTCTCATCAACTGGATTTTGAAAACCTAATGATTAGGTTGAATTAGTAACCTTGGATTATGTTGGACTTATGAATACCAAAAATCAACTTGATATTTTCATAGAGATGTTTGTTGATTTAAGAAAAATGTTTCTTCATAAATCCAAGATTAATATTTTGCAAGAAATTTCGACACCCTAGAAACCCTAGGGCCAAAAATCAAAATTTCTCGGAATTTTACTTTGAGAGCTTCTGGATATGCGATGGAGGAGTTCATACTATTCTATGCCAAAAATATCCCCATTGGCCAAGTATTAAGGATTGGATCACCAAGGAAAAGAGGGTCGTACAGATTTTTATGGAAACCCTAGGAGGGTCGTACGGTTCTGCAAAAGTGAGAGGAGACTTGGTAGATGCTTTTGCAATGGGTTCTTTCAAGACCTATTCTCTGATACCATGTTGATTTTTTAATAGTCAAGGTTAAGCATGAAGTTCATTCCATTTTACCATTTAACCATAACCATAAATGTTGCAGCAACCAAGATCACAAGAAGAAGCACCATGCATAAGAACACAAGAAGTATCCTTGGAAACCCTTTTCAACAAGGGAAGAAAACCAAGCCAAATCCTTTTCTATATTCCTCAAGATAAATACCTTCAACACCAATATAAAACCTAGCACACAAGAGGGTGCTCAAACCCTAGAAGACTAGCTCCCAAGAGAGGTGTGCACTTTTCCCAAGAAGGTGTACTTGCTGAAATTTCCAAACTTACTTGAAAGATACAATTCCTCAATGGGGAATTTACCTTTACTTATACTAACCTGAACCTATCAACAGAAGTGTCTATTGGCACAATAGGGCCGACCTCACTAGCTTATAATATAATTAATATTAACTATATTAATTATCCTTTACATTAATTACCTGTCACATTAAGGTGGGGCCGACCTGTACCCTTTACATTACACTTAAGGTTACAGGAAGGTATGAATATTGAAAAATATAGCAAGGGATCTAATACACTTACTAGTTCTCATCCACTAGGGGCACATCCATAGGGATGCCCATATCTTTGGCTCACTGCATTACACAGAGGAACCACTTCTTCACACGTTCACCTATGCTCGTCCACAGGCATGTCCACTCAACATATATTCTTTCCCACTGCATTACATAGGAGAGTCATCTGGAGTTGCTTGTCAAATCTTCTGCTAAGAGGAGTCTAATACATCATCTTCATTTTTTTTCTCATGACGATGCACACATCACTTTGGGATTTCACATGTACACCTTGTGCTCATCCACAAGAACAGCTAACTCAGCAAATCACCTTTCCCAGAAGATAATCATCTAGAGTTATTCTCAACTCTTTGAATGGAGGAGGTCATCTATACGTTCCAACTCTATCTTATATAGGAACCATACACCCTCTTCATGGGATTTCTCTTAGGTTTGTAAGATGGAGAATATCTCACATGGCTGCAATGATCCACATCTCACATGTTTGTAAGATGAGAATGTCTCACATAGCTGAAATCATCAACAATCATGTGGTCCAATGCACCATCAAAACCAAATCCATGTACACAAGTCAAACATAGCATATAAAGTGAGTCACGTCAATGAAAAATCCACTAGATAAATCACATTAAGTATCCTCTTCAAACTTCACACTAGCTTACAAAGTTATATAATTTGTCAAGTTTAGGTATGGGAGGATCATTATTACCCCCTATTAGGTGTGTCAATACCCAGGATAAGAAGTATGTCCCAAGAAACCTGTCAAGGAGCATGTGCAATGGCATATGGTATGTTTTTTGGTTTACTTCATAGGTGGTGACATAGTCATGAAATGTTATGCATGATATCCATCCCCATGAGCGCCTTTGTATGAGGTAGTTATTAAGAAATGAGTTACACTTTCCTCGACATTGTATATTTCCAAATCCCTATTTTCCTTTTTCTTTTCTCGTTCCACCTTTCTTGGAATTTTGTTTTCATCTGCTAAGTCCTTTTGTTAGGTATTTATTCATTGCATGGGAATTAGGGTGATGGCCTCTTAGCGAGGGGGTAGAGCTCATGTTTCTCTTTATTTTTTGTTTTTAAGACTTTTATTTTCTTTATTTTTCCTTTACTTTACATTTTGAATTATAAAATTTTATCTTTCTATATCATGTTTTTATATCAAGACACATCAACCTCAAGAATTCTAGGTCCTTCTTCTCATGGGTATTATGAGGCATGACCATTTATAGATTACATATGACAACCAACCCAAAATATAGGATAATGTAGAGGGGATAGATGGGGTGTGTTATGTATGGACTTGGATATGAAGATGTTACCCCTATCAATGCCCCTAGACATAGTACAACTTTGCCAAAGAGGGACAATAGTTGACTAGGTGATGATGATGACTACTAATATGAAACAAGGAAAAAATATAAATTCAAATCATCATGATTGATAATACAATTCAACCCATGATCACTATTTTCATGCCCAAAACATTGACATTATCACTCGATATGAAGTATCAAAACAAGGTACCTCAGTGTTTCATGCACCATGCCATCTGATGTGAGTGACCTTAGCATGTAATGGAAGGAATTTGTGGGAGAATGTCTATGAAGAATCGAAAATGTTTCATCACAACTACTATATATAAGGTGGATCATGGAGAAAAAATATCCACCTACAACTATCCTAACCTAAACTAAGTCTAACAAAATATAGTGTCAGTTGGAAAATAAGGCATGCGAAGTTGTCCTTAACTAGCAAAGGAAACTTCTCTCCATCTAGGTTGGCTAAGTAAAAAAAGTTAATTCTAGCCTTTCTCTTGATTTTACAAGGACCAAGATAAAGACTACCTAACTTCTTTTGAATACTTGGATTTTCCTTTTTCTTGTCCCACATGAGTTGTAATCCCTTAAATTCTAATAAATATAAATACTTAAATAAATGTAATAATTTTCAACCATTAATTGAAAACATAAAGAAACATTAATCCTTGTTTACATAACTCATAAGAAGTGAGTGCTGAGAAACTTATCTAAGAGCTGAGGAAATCAATTCATTTACAACACTATAAATTTTGAACCGTTACACTCCAATATTTGATCAAACACACCACAACAGAGTGTGGGGGACAAATATTCTCCCAACCGACCCCTCAGTCATAATGACTGAGAGACCTCGAGCCCTCAATCAACTACCTATACCAGCTTCCAAGCCTTTTTCCTCAAATTGCACATGCAAAAGCTATCAAACTTTCTTCTCCACCTTCATTATATATAATTCTTCTTACCCATTCATGAAAGAAGTTCCATGCATGAGTTAGACTTGTCATTAAGTAATTAATTATGCAATTTTTATCCTTTTCTTAATTTAGTTTTCCATATTTATTTTTTTTAAATTTACCCTTTTACTATTAATAAAGTAATTCATTTTTTTTATTTTTTTTTTATCATTTAAATATTATTATTATTATTATTATTATTATTATTACAGGAGTACAATATCTCCTTCTTTAAATTGTTTTTCTTGCTTTATGATCAAACACCCCTTTGATTTTATCTTGATTTATTACCATTTGACAATTTATGGGGTAGGTATAGTCACCCTATTAGTATGTTCAAGTTTCGGTATATTTTCCTTATTTGAGTACACCATTAAAATTTCAAGTAAATCCCAACTTATAGATCCACAATCTTTAAGCATGTATTATCTTCCATGTAGATGAATTTTGGTGAAATTCAACATTAAGTTATTACTATTCTTACTAGCATGCCTTCAATCATCAACATCAAAATTCAAATTCTCGACTTTGTATATCTTTTGATCCTTATACAAGGTTATTAAATACTTTATATCTTTTGTTTATTCATTCAAGGACCACTATACCCAATAGCATGTAAATACTAGGTCATCGGTATTTAATTTTTTATCATGCTTTATCTAGTTGCACCCATGAAAGATTCAGTCTTGGCAATTCATTCCTTATGAAAATTATAGTTTCACCACTAGAAATCCCTAGTTTAATTCCATAACCCATAATTTTGATCTTACTATTATCGATACAATATAATACCGAGATATTTATTAGCTCATAGCTACCATGCCCATCACTCAACATTGTCCTCTTGCTTCCCACTTTTACACATAATGACCCATTGGTTCACTTACTTGAACCCATAATAATATGCATACCGAATGGAGTTTTAGTAGGGTAAAACTTAATATTCGTGCACATTCAACCTCTTATTAGTGTATAAGTACCAATGTGTTCTGATGACTACATAGATTATTCTATTATGAGTATTCCATATTATTCCATCATGTTCTAAGATAGGTTACTACTTTGTTTCAATTCCTTATCTGTGATCTAAAGGTCACTTATTTATTCATCTCAATTTAAGTTCTATTGTTTTGACCAAGTTTTTTCTTCTTGATCTTTAGTATACTAAATTTCTACATGGTGCTTCAAAATAGTCGAGTTTCTTTTCTTGGAAAATAATGGATAGTGCAATGGTTCAACCAATTATGTGGGTCTCTTGCATTACTATCATATGTTGATTTTTTATTTATTTATTTTTATTATTATTATTCGAAATTTCTTGGTCCAACTAATAAATCTCATGGTATATCATTATTTCCCTCTTCAAGAGGTGACGTCCTCGAAGAAACAACCAAATAAAATTTCATTAATTTTTCTCGAAAATTCAGGATGTTATGCTAACAACATGATTTTTTGTATGAGAAGGAAAATTCAACCATGCCATCAATCTTCTAAATGCACATTTTCTAAAATGGAAACCATGTTTGTGCTATTCAAGAATCAAATAAACCAAAACAAAATTGAAAATTTGTCTTTTAAATGAGTATAAGCTTGATGCCATATAACTTAGTTTATAACTAAAAACCTCAAGTTTTTAAGCAACGTAATAGAGAACGAATCATGATTTCATTTGCACAATGTTTGACATCTTCCTCCTTTGGATTCCCACTAAATGAATGAGTTTAAAATTTAACCTTCTACCTTATTACAAATGTTCAATACAACTTCAAGGATTATATGTAAAGAGCATTAAAATCAAGCAAGTAAATGGTGAAACAAAATAATCAATCTGGCACAAAACATCCATGATCTTAGAGTTGCAATAAACAAGCTAAAGAGATGAAATTTCAAAGGAAAGCATGAAAGATTGAAAATTGAAGAAAAATGCAAAAATGGAAGCTCTTCCCTTTTCACTCCGACAATGTCCAAAAATCCATGTTTTTTTGGAGTTGATTTTCTTCATGATTCCTAATCCTATAACATTTGATTCATATAGAATTTTTTTTTTTTAGAATGTTGAGAGCCAAAATTGCATGGAGTTTAAAGTTTCCAATAGAACATAAGCAATGAGATAAGCCTACAAATAAATATTTTTATGAAAAGGAATTCTTACCAAGATGTAACATTTGTACAATATTTCTTTAGGCTTCATCAAAATATGCCATGAATGCAAAAACTTGAAGAAAAAATACTAGTGGCAATTCTCAATAAGACTTTGAACATTTTAGTCCTTAAATCCATAGTTTCCCTCATACTTATGTAATTTATACTTACAAATTGAGAAATACTTCCTTGTTATAATACCCTTTCAACTGAAGAAAACATATGATTCAATGTTGTATACAATTCTCAATATTAACTTGTTCTTATTTTCTTGCTTGAGAATTATTAATCCAAATTACAAACTAAAGTAAAGTAAGAGTTAGAATATGGGAGCTTGATTATATACAAATATTAATATAAAAATGAAACTCATTAGAACAATGATTCAACATTCCCCAAACAAAGAATCTTTAGTAGCCAACTCATTCAAGCAAACAACCTCCTCCAAATTGCTCAAGCAAGCTTCTAATTTGAATCCCCTTTTCCATCACCTATTTTCATTCAAGCAAGAGCATATGCTCATTCAAGCTATCAAAGATAGTAAAATCAATATTCTAAGTTTTCTTGTAAGCACATGAAATTGGAAATACAATGTTCATCCCATTTCATCATCCAAAAAAACATTCAATCAACCAATCAAACAAGAGATCCATTCAATCACACCCAAAAACAACATTATCAAGCTTTTCAACCAATCTTTGAAGCGTGCAACCTCTTATCCCAAATATCCATGTATGATTTTGGCATTCAATCAAGCATGATGCTGAAAATTCATTTAAGTAATTTCTCAAACACATATATATAAGCAAGACTTATTTTTCTTTCCAGAGAGAACTTCTTGAACATAAACATTGAAAATGCAAATCAAGAATTAAAAATTGTTCTTCACCTTCAGAAAAAATTTAAAAAAATCATGAAGATTCAAGTTCATATTGTTTTCTTCTTGTTCTCATTGTTGGAATAATGCTTACAATAGAATTGGTTTGGGTTTGAGTTTGTTAACTATAGTTGATATATTATCTCAACTATCTCGATTGTGTAGTTAAGATAGCTATCTATCTTAAGCTACTTGTAATTGTATTTATATTTTGATTATACGTAATGAAAAATAGTTTTGGTGTGTTTCTTGATTTTAAATATGGTATCATAGCCTAACTAGGCTTAATCCCTCACGAGAAAGTGCCCAGGAAGATGTGATAGCCATTGGAGTTGATTATCTGTAAATATGTGTGAGAATGTGAATGTTGTAGTAGTCGATTTTAGCGTTGTAGATTGATTTTTTTCGTGTGTCTGTGAGTATTAATTCCATTGCATGGAAGATAGGTGCTACCTGTCCTATTTGTAAAATCACATCATCTATTACCAGGATAGTCACATATGCAAAGAATATTGTTGCCCATTGTTTGAAGAAACAATGTTACGTTAAAAGGAGGAAATCACTATTTGGAATCAACATCAGTGTGATAGAAGAGGTGTAGTCCAAATCCATTATTTTGATGTTGGATGAGTGATCCAGATGGATATCAGTGGACACCCACCTTTTCCAACTAGCTCAAAACAGTTTTCTGACATTTTTGGCAATTTACTATTTTTAGCAGTTTTCACTTTCGGGGCCATTTTGAGGGCCTAAATGAAGGTTTTTCTGTATCGAGCTCCTAAATGATAGCCAAAGTAATATTGAACCCCCCAAATTAATCTCCTCTATGATACCTTTCCAATGGGCTATCACACGCTTAAAATAGAGATCGTATGCAAAAGTTACAACCCCGGGAAGTTGATGTACTAACTTACCCAAATGGGGCCCACATGACTTTTGGCGCTTCATATCCTAGGGTTAGGTTTTTGGATGTCTAGGGTTTTTGACATTATTTATTATTGTAAAAATCCCTTCATAGCCTCATTGTAACCTTCCTCTTGTGAATGCGCGCTGCCGTCACATCTCTTCTTAGAGATAAGCCACCACCATTCCAACAAGCTTGTTTCCGCTGCATTTTATAGTTTCAGCTTATTTCATTATTGAATAGAAAACCCGTTGTACTATATCTTTGTTATTTTGTGTTAAGCACCTGTTAATAATCTGTATTCATTTTGTTCTGCTCATAAAATCTGTATCAGTGGTATCAGAGTGGTCTACTCCTTGTCGTCTTAATGCATGTCCCCAACGAGGTCAGAGTACAAAGAGTCCAGTCTCGAGCTTGTTTCTCTTGAGGACAGAAGCTCTTGCATGCCCAAGCAACCTCCCATGGAAGGAGAAAAGAAAGATGATGGGATAGGATATCCTTTCATACTATTTATTAAGGAATCCCTCATGCAATAGAGGAACGAGATGATGGATAGTTTCACGCAAATCCTTCGGCGAATACCAACAAGCGATGCATCTTCTTCGAACGGAGGAGTCGCCCCCTTCAAGGTGAAAATAAACTTTGATATTCCTATATTTGAAGGTTAGATAGACACAGATGTTGTAGAAAAGTGGTTGAATCTACTAGAAGGGTATTTTTCTGTTCATAAATTTTCGAATAGAGAAAAGATTACTTTTGCGCTCCTCAAAGCCATTCCCCATGTCAAAGATTGGTGGGAAACTTTCTATGAGCAAAAGGAAATAGAGGAAACCTCATTATTTTCAGTCACAGCCACCTGGGAATCCTTTAGGGATGCTATTAAGGAACAATACTACCCTGTCGGAAGTTATGATGACATGTATACCAAATGGACCACACTGCGGCAAGAAAGAGACCAAGTAGTGCCAGATTTCACAAATATCTTCCATACCTTGCACACCAAGTTGGGTATCAAAGACTCAAAGTGACATCTGGTTCTCAAGTATCGTAGTGTTCTACATAGATACATCCAGACCGAAATGGAATTTCTGGACATCTCATCCTTGGGCGCGGCCTACCGATATGCCGTCAAAATTGAGCAGAAGCTCAAACAAAAGACATGACAATTTGGGCCTGGGAACCCTTCATAACAAAATCCAGGAAAGGGTGGCCCCAACCCACTAAACAAAGGATAGAGCAAAGATGGACAATATCAGGACAACCAATACAAGCTGCAAGCAAAGAAGGACATCGGAAAGATAAAGAAAGATACCAGGAAGTGGTGTGTCTTCCATAAGAGCCCTTGGCATAACGCTGCTGAGTACCACTCAAAATAGTCGTTGGTGGCCAAAGTGAAAACCTCTGAATCAGATGCAGATTCTGACTTCGAGATAGGACCAGAAAGGGGAAGACGGATCATTAAAGTGGAATCTAGTGCCACCATTGCTACCACCAAGCTCCAGCCTAGTGAACTAGATGAGCCAAAAGAAGGAGAGAGCCTCTTCCATTCACATATGTGTGTAAAAGGCACCCCACTACACTTCATCGTTGATAGCGGTAGCCAGAAGAACCTCATATTAGTAGAGGTTGTCAAGCAGCTGGCCTTGACAACAATGTTGCACCCATAACCCTACACCATTGGATGGCTCCACCAAGGAAGCGATCTTCGCATCAGCCAATAGTTTCGACTATCGTATGACATCAAGCCCTTCAAAGACGAGGTATTGTGCAAGGTTGCTCCTCTCGAAGTTTGTGATGTTATTTTGGGCCAACTTTATTTATGGAAACATCATGTTGTATATGAGTCTATGCCTCGTAGTGTTATTATTACTATGAACAGGAAATTGTACAGGATACCCGAGGCAGTCCCACCTAGTGATATTTCTCTGATCTCTGGGAAACAATGCAGGAAGGTCATCTCTCAAACGGGGAAGTTTGTCTTCTTCGTGATTCGCTCTCAGAATAAGTGAAAGATTGCAACCACATCTAGGGTCTCTATGGCCGACCTCTCCACACAACAGAAGAATGTAGATAAGTTCATGGAAGAATACTCGGATATCTTTTCCTCACCTACAGGGGTACCTCTGCACTGCCAGGTCAAGCACCCCATCAATCTGACCCTCGGTGCACCACTACCCAATGGGCCAGTCTATCGTTTCCCTTTGTTAGAGAATGAGGACATCAAGCGACAGATCCAAGAACTAATCCATAAGGGGCACATCTTCCCCAGCTCATCACCTTGCGAGAGCCCAATCATCCTGGTACAAAAGAAATATGGAACCTGGCGACTCTGTATTGATTACCGGGCTCTGAATAAAATCACTATCAGAAACCGGTACCCGATTCCCTGAATTGATGACCTCCTTGATCAACTCACGGGGGCCAAATACTTCAGTAAGATTGATCTGAAGTCTGGCTACCACAAGGTCCCAATAAAATAGATAGATGTATGGAAGACCGCCTTCAATTCAAAGGAAGGACATTTTGAATGGTTGGTCAAGCCCTTTGGTTTGACAAATGCTCCAGCCACTTTCATGAGGATGATGGAAAATATCCTGCGACCATTCACCAATACTTTTTTAGTGGTGTATCTAGATGACATTCTAATTTATAGCAAGACTTGGGGTGAACACTTGCAGTATATTCAGCAGGTTCTGCACACCTTGTGGCAGCACAAGCTATACGCCAACCTGGAAAAATGCTCCTTCGGCATGGACAGGGTCCATTACCTGGGCTACATCATTGATCAGCATTACATACATGTGCATCTAGCCAAGATCCAAGTCATATGTGACTCGCCAGCCCCAACAACACTCACTGAGATTCGGAGCTTCCTGGGACTTGCTAATTTCTACCGCAGGTTCATGTTGGTTTCTCCCATATTGCATGGGCCCTCAACCAAATAAACAGGGGTAGTGGTAAGGTGAAATTTGCGTGGGGCCGGTCCCAACAACAAGCATTCGATGATTTGAAGTAGCGCGTGTGCTTAGCCCTAGTACTTTCACTACCAGACCTACAACATCCCTTTGAAATCAAGACAGATGCTTCAGACTATGCTGTGGGCACCGTTCTCACTTAGCACGACCACCCTGTGGCTTATCATAGTGAGACACTGTCAGATACTCTCCGTAAGTACCCTAATTACGACAAAGAAATGTACTCCATTGTGCAAGCATGCCGCCAGTGGAGACATTACATTCTTGGGAAGGAGATAGTCATCCACACTGATCATAAGCCATTGCAGTTCATGCAGACATAGGGAAAATTGTAGAATGACCGCCATCAAAAGTGGTCCACATACTTGCAGCAATTCCACCTCAACATCAAGTATAAAACATGAAGCACCAATCACATCGTTGATTACCTCAGCAGACCGCCAGTCACGTCACTCACCAAGGTGCTAGACTCTTGCAGCCATGAGACATATAGATGGCCCCAAATCTATGAGACATACCCTGACTTCGCCACCACCTACCAAATGTTGGGTGAAAATGCAGTTGTCGATAATTTCCATCTTCAGGATGGGTTGTTGTGTCGTCTGGGCCATATATGTGTTCCATCAAGTGAGCGAGTGAAGCTGATCTAGGAATCCCACTACAGTCAGGTGGTAGGACACTTTGGTGTCTAAAAGACAGTGGTGATGCTACAGAAACATTTCTACTGGTCGAAACTTCGACAAGAGGTCGACAAGTTTATCAGGTCCTACACTTCTTGCGCTATTGCCAAACCAACCACTAAGAAATAGGGCCTGTACACCCGTCTTCCTACTCCTGAAAGGCCATGGGAATCCATCTCAATGGACTACATGTCGGGACTCCCATCCACCAAGCGGGGAAATGACTGTGTTTTTGTGTTTGTTGATCGCTTTTCTAAGATGGCATTTCTAGTTGCTTGCAAGAAGAGCATCACAGCAGAGGCCACTACCAAGCTCTTCTTTGAATGAGTCTGGGTACATTTTGGAATCCCACAAACCATTATATCATATCGGGATAGTCGATTTCTCAGCATATTCTGGTCAATCCTCTGGGCACTACTGGACACCAAGCTCACCAAATCCATGGCCTTCCACCCCCAGATAGATGGCCAAACTGAGGTTGTAAATCAAATGATTGTGCATATCCTTCGCATGTATAATTCAAAGAGCCCTCACAAATGGGATGAGAGCCTTCCCTATGTCCAACATAGCTACAAACAAGCCTTGCATAGCTCAACCGGGCACAACCCCTTTTAAGTGGGGTTGGGATTCCAACCATTGGGTCCCATAGATGTTTCACTTCCCCTTGCAGTCACCTCAACTGACTCATCTCCTGCTCCAACTGAAGCTGACAAAGCCACCCGGTTCATTGAGCGGATCCTGCACATCTGCCAATAGGTTTAGGATATCCCACATAAATCCAATGACAAGTACAAACAATGCCATGATCAACATCGGGTGCCACATAAGTTTCAGGTGGGTGACAAAGTTTGGTTGCACTTGCAGAAAGAACACCTTACAGGACCCCATTGGAAGCTTATCCCACTCTATTATGGACCATTCACTATCACCAAGGCCATGGGGGATAATTCTTTTGAGCTCAACATTCCTCCTTTCCTTGTCCTGCACCCAACATTCAACGTGGATCTCCTTCGCCCTTATTTCCCACCATTATTGGACACCTCAAAAGTAGCAGAAAAACTGAAACCAACAGAGCTCAACCCCGACTACATACAATAGGAATCCAATGATCATATTTTGGATAGACATATCAAGGGCACTCGACAACAAAGGATCCAACTTTATTGAGTCATCAAAGCAGGGTAACTCCTGCACCAAGGCAAGTGGCTCACCCGGGGCCAAATTCAGTAGAAATTTCCTCATCTAATGGGGGACCTCAATGCAATGGAGACCATTGATTCCTAATGAGGGAGGATTGATCTAGATGGATATTGGTGGCCACCCACTTTTCCAACTGGCTCAAAACAGTTTTCTAACATTTTTGGCAATTTACTATTTTTAGCAGTTTTAACTTCCGGGGCCATTTTGAGGGCCTAAATGAAGGTTTTTCAATATCGAGCTCCTCAATGATAGTCAAAGGCATGATTGAGCCCCCAAAATTAATCTCCTTGAAGATACCTTTCCAACGAGCTATCACACGCCTAAAACAAAGATCGTATGCAAAAGTTACGACCCAGGAAGTTGATGTACTAACTTACCCAAACGGGGCCCACATGACTTTTGGCGCTTCATCTCCTAGGGTTAGTTTTTTGGATGTATAGGGTTTTTAGAATTCTTGATTATTGTAAAAGGGCCTTTAGAGCCTCATTGTAACCTTCTTATTGCCAATGCGCGCTGCCATCACATCTCTTCTCAGAGATAAGCCACCACCATTCCAACAAGCTTGTTTCCGCTGCATTTTACAGTTTCAGCTTATTTCGTTATTGAATAGAAAACCAGTTTTTCTGTATCTCTGTTATTTTTTGTTAAGAACCTGTTAATAATCTATATTCATTTTGTTATGCTCATAAAATCTGGATCAATGAGGTGCATTGTGTGGAGGAGAAAATCTATTTGATCACCAACAGATTTGTGTGAGCAAAGAGCAACGTGGAGTTGCATGACTTGCGTGCATACTAAGGAGGTCGAGTGTTGCAGAATATCACTAATGTTTGGAAGAGGAATAATGGGGGTATCCAGAATTGTTTTATCAAAGCTTCAATTATAGAGCCAATCACTATTATTCTTCAATCAGATTCACGACATCATGATTGTGAATGAGATCCACTGCTCATTGCATGTTTTTGATGATGGTGTGTTGAGATTGTGAGAGAATGTCATTGGGAATAGAGTTGTATACGATCATTTTCCTTCGATCATGTTTGCTATATTTGTGTTACGTTAAGTTTTTGTATGACATATTTTGTTTGTAAAATCTTACAGTATAGACTAACATCATTCAAATTGGTGGTTCTCAACATTCTTCGGTGCCAAGAGAATACATCAAGGATTTTATTATGTATACATTCTGTCAGATGCTGGTGGGAATTGTTGTACTTCAGTGCTTCATGATCATCAGTTACAGGTTATCCTTGTATATATTATTGTATGTGCATTTAAAAAGGTCATTTGTATGATTAACTGTTGAAAATATCCAGTAATCAGATCATTGTCCTATATAATTGTCAAAATTTTCTCTTCGAGGGAATTTCACAGATGGTAGTGTATCCATAGGATAATTCAGTATTGATATTGTCCTTCAGGAGGCCGAGAAACGTCAATTATAAAAATTAGTCAATGATGTTTAGAAGCATTGTTATCTTAAATAATTTGAAAGAGAAGCTCGGAGTTGTGGAGAAGAAAGATCGTATATCAAAATATTTCAGAGTGGATAGGAGTGTTGATGAAGACCATATCAAGACAAATATCTATGTTGAAATTTGAGTATTGTAATTATGATGTAATATTTGTATTGTAAGCATTATGGGAGGGTGTTGGAATAATGCTTACAATAGAATTGGTTTGGGTTTGAGTTGGTTACCTATAGTTGAGATATTCTCTCAACTATCTCGATTGTGTAGTTAAGATAACTATCTATCTTAAGCTAATTGTAATTGTATTTATATTGTGATTATACATAATGAAAAATAGTTTTGGTGTGTATATTGATTTTCAATACTCACAATCTTCAAGCACACTAAAAGATATGTGCATTATAGTTTTCAACAAGATTCAATATTACTACTTTTTTGTAGAGTCTTCTCCCAAATTTATAGAATGGTGAAGAGTTTAAACAAAGAAATCTCGTGTAATTTTTTGTTAAGGATGCATTCAAACAATATTTCATGAGATGAGATTCTTAACCCAGTTCTTAAAAATTAAAATAGGACTTCAAATTTGTGATTCGCCCAGTATGAAATCATCCCATAAGTATTTTACTAAGCATGCTTCAAACAAGCACATAGCTGAAAATGCACTTTTTGCTTGAGCAAAAGCACTGCTGAAAATTGCATTTCTCAAGTAAACTGGAGGTGCTCAAAATTAGACTTTTCAAGCAAGCTTAAAACTCATTACTCAAGAAAGAAGATGCAAGGCTAAAATTCAAATTCCAAGCGCACAAGCAAGGCTGGAAATTAAATCCTCAAGCAAAGCTGAGAATCAATCTCTCAAACAAACAATCATAGCTGGAAATTAATTCTTCAAGGTTGGAAATTCATTCCAAGTGCATTGTACTTCAAGCCTAAAGATTGAAATAAGTGAGAAAATTAAAGAACATAAATTGGAATATATTGTTAGAGTGCCCACGTATGGACAAAGCATGATCAAACCCTTCTATTTGGGTGATAGACATCCTTGGGAACTCAAGGCCAATTGTCATGAAAAAAATTGAAATTTTGGAATTGATTTAGTCATGTAAGCTTCATGTGACAAGTTTGTGTAACTACTAAAGTAAAATATGGGTGAGATACCAATTTCAAGTTTCAACACCAGGTTTCACATCTTTGTTGAGTAGGGTTGGAATTCAACAATCACCCTTGACACTAGGCATGGGATTAACTTTTCATGATGGTTATATAGTCTATGCTTTGCCCTTCAATTCTTTAGTTTTGATTTGAAATAAAAAAAGGCAACAATCAAAATTACAAACTAGGCAACACATACAAGTATATAATATCAAAAACCCATATATTACTTAAAAATAGATATTAACATGATCACATTTTTTCCTTTTTTCTTAAAGTTTCAACCACATTCCTTGGGAAAATGAAAGGGATGGACTCTTAGTGAACTTATATATTTCATATTTAGATCAAATTATTCTGTTGGCCCTTTGCAAAATTTCATTATGCACTTCCATCACTTTGAAATTCCTATAAGTCGTTCTAGTTTCTAGGTTGTTGTTTACACAATCCTGATAATTATGCTGATAATTTGACTAGATATTCATGCACAACAAAGAGGAAATGTTGTTTAATAGAAAGATGATTGCAATTCATATTGATATTTATAAGAGTGTGGATACAAATGGTGGCCATTGGTTTTGAGACAAATTCTGCATTGGATTTGATCATCAAGTCTAGCCTCTAGATCAATCATATCCCATTCCATCATTAATAACCCTACTAATTGTACTACCTTCTGTGTAGAAGGAATCAAGGGAGATGACAAACAACTTGATGGATCCACCATTACCTTCTTCCTTCCTTCTTTTCAATTCCTTGAAATTGAACCCTCTTTTACTTATCTAAACCCTCTCCAATCCACTGTTCACAACATATTTTAACTGGCCATGATGCCCAAAATATTGACCTCCAGTTATTTCCACTTTTCATGTTGTTTAGATTTACTAATTCAACTTCTCCTTTTGGTAGTTTCTAATTCAACTCTTAGTTTAGTTCAATTTTGAGAGTGCATGCATGGTTTATTCTTAGATAGGTCGTCAATCCTATTGCTGATTTTTCATAAGATGGGTTAAGCATGAAGTTCATTCCATTATTTCACTTAACGATAAACAATAATGTTGCAACAACCAAGATCACAAGAAGACACACCATGCACAATAACACAAGAAGTATCCTGGGAAACCCTTCTCAACAAGGGAATAAAACCCAGCCAAATCCTTTGCTATATTCTTCAAGAGAAAGACCTTCACCTCCAATAAAGACATAGCACACAAGAGGGTGCTTAAACCCTAGAACTCTAGCGCCCAAGAGAGATGCACACCTTTTTCCAAAGAAGTGTACCTGCTGAAATTTCCAAACTCACAAGTATGATATGATTCCACAATGGGGAATCATCCCTTGCTTATATTAGACTTTGTCAAATCAACAAACGCATCTATTGGCTCAATAGGGCCGACCTCTCTAAGTCACTTTATAATTTATTATTATTATTATTATTATTATTATTAACAATATTAATTATCTTTTACATTTATTATTAATCACATTAAGGTGGGGCCGACCTGTACCCTTTACATAACAATTAGGGTTATAAGAAGGTCTAACTCTTGAACAATATATAACAAAGGATCTGATACACCCACTAGTGCTCATCCACTAGGGGAAAATCCATAGGGATGTCATATTTTTGACTCATTGCATTACATAGAAGAACCGGATCTACACACATTCACCTATACTCATCCACGGGAATCTCCACTCTATAGATATTCTTTCCCACTGCCTTACACATGAGAACCATATGGAGTTTTCTTGTCAACTCTACTACTCAGAGGAGGCTAACACATCATCTTCATTTCTATTCACATGGCGATGCACCCAACACTTTTGGATTTCACACGTTCACCTTGTGCTCATCCATAGGCATGTCCAACTCATCAGATCTTCTTTCCCATTGGATAATCATCTAGAGTTCTTATCACTCACTGAATGGAGGAGGTCATCTCTACGTTCCTAGCTCTGTCTCAGGAAGGAACCACATACCCTTCTTAGGGGATTTCTCTCAGGTTTGTAAGTTGAGATAAAGGCTTCACATAGCTACAATGATCCACACCTCATAGGGTTTTAAGATAGATAATGTCTCACATAGTTGCATTCATCAACACTCCCTCTCATCTAGGGAGACATTATTTATTATGCCAAGTCTCACATAGATGTATTTTGAATTTTGACTTGGTTGGAGTTATCGACACTCCCTCTTAACTAGGGAGCCATTCTTCACAAAGTTAATTTGGTGAAGGTATCTACAATCTTCTCATGTGTAGGAAGGTACTGCATGTGTACAATTTTCCTCTGCATCATATCTCTGATATAAGGATATTTCATCTCATCGTATTTCGATCCATTAGGAAACATTGGGTTCTCAAGGATCTTTACTCACGACTCTTTGTTATCATCATAGGATCCATATCATGGTCAAGTAAATCTGTCAGAAGCTTTTGAAGACAAATTTCTTCACACACTTGATGCTATATACTCTTCCTCTATGGTACTCAAGGCTACAAATTTTTGTTTCCTGCTGCATTAGGAAACCATGGAAAACTTCACAATAGAACATCAGCTGGATGTGATTTTTTGGTTTACTGTACTTTATTTCCAATATGAATCGATATATCCTACAAAATCAAGTTCATAATGGAGGCATATCTCTGGCCATATCCAACTGTGCCTTGTATATATCTCAATACATGTTTTGTTGTTTTCTAGTGAGTTTGTCTCGGTTGACTCACAAAATGACTAGGAACATTCACTGCATGGCATGAATCAAGTCTGGTGTTAACCAGATACATTAGTGATCCAATCAACTGTGGATCAGTCTCATCTGAATCATCATCAATCTTCTTCTTTAAATCCATCATGGTGTATTTTTCATTCTGTCATACTGAACTTCTTTAATATTTTCACTGTATATTTTTATTGACTCAGGAAAATCTTATCGGTCTTTTGTCATACTTCTTGTCCCAAGAAGTAGTGCATCATACTCAAATTCTTCATCTTGAATTCAGAAGTCAAGGATTACTTGTATCCAACAACAATTCTTTCTAAATAAGACATCAAAATCAGGTTCTCGTCGCCAACACTGTATAGATTTGGATCAGAAACACTCTTGTCGAAACTCATCAAGAATCTGTCTATCTGCTATAGTTTCCAACTCATGGATGGTAGTATGGATGGAAGTGTATCGGGTTCACTGGTTCAAGTGTCTCATGATATACAAATCCCTCTGTTTATGAGAAACCTCTGGCTATAGATCCCGTTTTGTATTTCTTGACTTTGCCATCAGTTGCATGCTTGATCTTATAGATCCACTTGGAAGTTACCACAAACTTCCATTTCTAGTCCCTGAATGATATCTTATTCATCATTCTTTAAGATATATTGGTATTCTTCTATTATGGAATATTTCCATTCCGATTCTCTTGTTTCTTCTCTAAGACAAGGAGTCTCATCATCAATGAAGTAGCTCATGACTGAAGGATAGCTCGGAAATCTCTTTTTCTTTCTCAGAATGTGCCTTGAGAGGCTTGTATGTTTCTCTGCCTCTTGTAGAGTGAGTCTAGGTAAGAATTTTATGCCTTACTGCAATATCTATGAACATATCAACTGGAGATCATGGATAACCTGAAGTAATGTCTGTCTCCCTCTGAATTGTTGAAAGGGGAGAAGGTATTGTGTCACTGTCAATATCCATCTGAGATTATCTGGGTCTTGAAAAAACTATCTCTTCTTCAAGGACAACATCTCTGCTTGTCTCGATCTGTCTCTGACTAGGGATGTCTTTGAAGATTCATTGTATCCTTTCTTCCTAAAGGATCTAGCTTGGAATTATTCTCTTTGGGTACATGAAAATACATTGGGAACCCAAATAACCTGAAGTGTTCAATCTCAGGCTTCATTCTAGTGAAGACTTCTTTGGGAGTTATGTTTCTGAAAGTCTAGTGAAGACTCTTGTTCTGCACATATACTATGTCATGCATGCTTCTTCCCATGGAATCCTAGAAAGATTTTGATCATGCTTTGTAGAATTGGTTGTCTCAATGATGGTTCTATTCTTCTTCTTTCTCAGATGGTTTTGTCTCCTTCTGAGTCAAGTGACTCCCTCTGAAGGATAAGCATTTTATTTTCTTGTTAACCTATCTGGAAAAAGAAAACAAAAAGAACCAACACAAGAATATCTCCTAAAGGAGAATAATGAGTACATATCTAGAATCAAAACAATTTTAAGGAATATTTTCACAGCTACAACTCCTGCTTGTAATGTAGAAAACTTTTAGAAGTATACGTTAGAGGAATGAAAATTACAAAAAATCAAAACTGGAGTCTTTACCTTGAGTGTGTTGTTTCTTTGAATGCACTGAGATCCCTATGGATCCATGACTTCAACAAAGTTTCCTTCCTCCTGCAATTTCACTCATGACAATGATACAAATAATATATACAAGTGCATACCTGAGGATGCCAATATGATTTCTCCAATGGCCCTTGGCTGATCTCTATCCTCTGGGATTTTTATGGAGAAGATAGTCACAGTGTCACCTTTTTTCATATTTGTTATTTTGAAGCTGGCCCTTCAATGCAAGGGCTTGAGTAGGTGATTGGCTTCCTTGTCCTGACGTCATATTCCTTCCATTCATTGATAGCTCTCTCTGGTAAACCCTTTTGTATTAACCACAATAATTCTTCCTCTGAAGTCTTGTATTTCAAGAACTTTGAAGTTGCTTGATCCATAAACCTTATCTTCCATCATAGTTTTTGTTCATCATAATTTTAGATTTTTCACAACCCTTTGTCAACTAGGCTAGAAAACCTAATGGCTAGGCTAGGCTAGCACTTTTAGTTTTTATTGGACTTATTATTGCAAACAATAAGCCTTTGAGAGATGGGAGAACACTGGTGAGATGAATATCGCCTTCAATGAGTTTGTAAAAACCCTAATTCTGAAATTTCTACGGAAATTAGCTAAACCCTAGAAACCTTAGGGCCAGATTTTCAAAATTCTCGAAATGTCACTCTGAGAGTCTCTGAAGATGCGATGGGGGAGGTTGTACTCTCCTATGCCAAATATATCCCCAATGTTCAAGTGTTTAAGGGCTGAAATTCCTCATAAAGGAAGGTCGTACGAATTTTCTAGAAACCCTAGGAGGGTTGTGCGGTTCTACAGAAGAGAGAGGAGACTGGTAGCTTCTTGTGCAATGGGTTCTTCAAGACCTATGCTCTGATACCATGTTGATTTTTCATAATATGGGTTAATCATGAAGTTCATTCCATTTTAGCATTTCACTTAACCATAAACAATAATGTTGCAACAACCAAGATCACAAGAAGAAACACCATGCACAAGAACAAAAGAAGTATTTTGGGAAACCCTTCTCAACAAGGGAAGAAAACCCAACCAAATCCTTTGCTATATTCTTCAAGATAAAGACCTTCACTTACAAGAAACACCTATCACACAAGAGGGTGCTTAAACCCTAGAACTCTAGTGCCCAAGAGAGGTGTGCACCTTTTTCCAAAGAAGTGTACTTGCTGAAATTTCCAAACTCACAAGCATGATATGATTCCACAATGGGGAATCATCTCTTACTTATATTAGACTTTGTCAAATCAACAAAGGAGTCTATTGGATCAATAGGGATGACGTCTCTAAGTCACTTTATAATTTATTATTATTAATATTAATATTAACAATATTAATTATCTTTTACATTTATTATTAATCACATCAAAGTGGGGCTGACCTGTACCCTTTACATAACAATTAGGGTTATAGGCAGGTCTAACTATTGAAAAACATATAGAAAAGGATATAATACAATCACTAGTGCTCATCCACTAGGGGCACATCCATAGGGATGTCATAGCCCTAGCTCACTGTATTACATAGAAGAACCATATCTACACACATTCACCTGTGCTCATCCAAAAGCACGTCCACTCTACAGATCTTCTTTCCCATTGCCTCACACAGGAGAATCATCTGTAATTTTCTCATCAACTCTACCACTCATACGAGGCTAACACATCATCTTCATTTTTGTTCACATGATGATGCACCCAACACTTTGGGATTTCATACGTTCACCTTGTTCTCAACCACAAGCACGTCCAACTCATCAGATCACCTTTCCCACTGGATAATCATTTGGAGTTATTCTCACTCTCTGAATGGAGGATTTCATCTCTATGTTCCTAGATCTATATAAGGCAGGAACCACATACCCTTCTTAGGGGATTTCTCTCAGGTTTGTAAGATGAGATAAAGGCTTCACGTAGCTGCAATGATCCACACCTCATAGGTTTGTAAGCTAGAGAATGTCTCACATAGTTGCATTCATCAACACCTATAACTCATAAAACCATGTGTTATGCTACATGAAGTATTTCCATGGTAGTTCATTCATAGTAATTGGCATTGGAGAGAAAGAAGTCAATAAAATCAATCTAATCTCTCCCCAAAACAAAGGATTTGGGTGGGTTAATTTGGAATGCCTCCAAGACACGTCTAGCATTAATAAGCTAAAAATAAGAAGAAATTATGGTGAAATTCAAAATTGTATTTTTATTTATAAAAATATTTGATGAGGCTTATTATTATTAAGAATTGAATGATCATATATGATGGAACCCATAGATAAACACCAATAAAACATAATTTGAAATTAAATCCACATCACAAATCAAAAATAATTTGAAGCATTTCAAGGAACCCAAGCAAATAATCATAGTAGAGTGTAAATGTTTGTCAGTAAATAAAGACATGAGTCGATTCATCACTTAAATGTGGGATTCTTTCACAATAAGAGAAAAAATAGATCCCCTCAACCTCCAAATTCAAGGATTTGAGTTTTGATAATGAAATCATTCATGGGTTCTAATGGACTCATCTCTGAAATCTCAAGGTTTCTCCTCAATGGTACAAATTTATTGGTTCCCTAATCCATATTTTATGAGCATAATGAAATGAATATAGATTATTAAAAATTTCTTAACACAAAAATAATAGAGATGCAGTAAAACTAGTTTTCTATTCAATAACAAAATAAGCTAAAACTGTAAAATGCAGCAGAAACAAGCTTGCTAGAATGGTGGCAGCTTATCTCTGAGAAGAGATGTGACGATATTGCGCATTCGCAAGAAGAAGATTACAATAAGGCTCAGAAGGAATTTTTACAATAAACAAGAATGCCCAAAAATCTAGACATCCAAAAACCTAACCCTAGGAGATGAAGTGCCAAAAGTCATGTGGGCCCCATTTGGGTAAGTTAGTACATCAACTTCCAGGGGTCGTAACTTTTGCATATGATCTCTGTTTTATGCGTGTGATAGCTCGTTGGAAAGGTATTGTAGAGGATATTAATTTTGGGGGCTCAATAATTCCTTTGGATATCATTGAGAATATATATCCTGAAAAACCTTCATTTAGGCCCTCAAAATGGCCCCGAAATTTAAAACTGCTAAAAATAGTAAATTGCCAAAATTGTCAGAAAACTGTTTTGAGCCAGTTGGAAAAGGTGGGTGGCCACCGATATCCATATGGATCAATACTCCCTCCTTAGGAATAAATGGTCTCCATTGCATTGAGGTCCCCCATCAGATAAGGAAATTTCTGCTGAATTTGGCCCCCGGTGAGCCACTTGCCTTGGTGTGGGAGCTGCCCTGCTTTGATGACTCGATAAAGCTGGATCCTTTGTTTTTGAGTGCCCTTGATCTGTGTGTCCACAATATGATCATTGGATTCTTTTTGTATGCAGTTAGGGTTGAGATCTATTGGTGTCAGTTGTTCTGCTACTTCTGAGGTGTCCAATAATGGTGGGAAATAAGGGCGAAGGAGATCCACATTGAACACTGGGTGCAGGCCAAGGAAAGGAGGAGTGTTGAGCTCAAAAGAATTATCCCCCATGACCTTAGTGATAGTGTATGGCCCATAACAGAGTGGGTGAAGCTTTCGATGGGGTCCTGTAAGGCGTTCTTTCTGCAAGTGCAACCAAACTTTGTCACCCACCTAAAACTTATGTAGCACCCGATGTTGATCATGGTGTTGTTTGTACTTGTCATTGGACTTTTGTAGGATATCCTAAACCTGTTGGTGGATGTGTTGGATCCACTCAATGAACTCGGTTGCTTTTTTAGCTTCAGTTGGAGCAGGAGATGAGTCTATTGAGATGACCACAAGGGGAAGTGAAACATCTATGGGACTCAATGGTTGAAATCCCAACCCCACCTGAAAGGGGTTGTGGCTAGTTGAGCTATGCAGGGCTCGGTTGTAGCTATGCTAGACATAGGGAAGGCTCTCATCCCATGTGCGAGGGTGCTTTGAATTATACATGCGAAGGTTATGCAAAATCATTCGATTTACAACCTCGGTTTGGCCATCTGTCTGGGAGTGGGAGGCCATGGATTTGGTGAGCTTGGTGTCCAGCAGTGACCAGAGGCTCGACCAGAATGTGTTGAGAAATCGACTATCCTGATATGAGATAATGGTTTGTGGGATTCCAAAATGTACCTAGACTCATTCAAATAAGAGCTTGGTAGTGGCCTCTGATATGATGCTCTTCATGTAGGCAACCAGAATCGCCATCTTAGAAAAGCGATCAACAACCACAAAAACACAGTCATTTCCCCACTTGGTGGATGGGAGGCCCGACATGTAGTCCATTGAGATGGATTCCCATGACCTATCATGAGTAGGAAGAGGGGTGTATATGCCCTATTTATTAATGGTCAGTTTGACAATAACGCAAGCAGTGCAGGACCTGATATACTTGCTGACCTCCTGTCAAATATTCAACCAGTAGAAATGCTTCTATAGCATCGCCACTATAGTTTTCGACACCGAAGTGTCCTGCCATCCAACTATAGTGGGATTCTCAGATCAACTTCTCTTGCTCACCTGATGGAACACAAATATGGCCCAGATGACACAACAACCCATATTGAAGATGGAAATTATTGACAACTGTGTTTACACCCAACATTTGGTAGGTGGTGGTGAAGTAAGGCTCTGTCTCATAGAGTTGAGGCCATCCAGATGTCTCAGGGACACAAGATTCTAGCACCGTGGTGAGTGTCGCGACTAGCTTTTTGCTGAAGAAATCAACGACATGATTGGTGCTTCCTATTTTATCCTTGATGTTGGGGTGGAATTGCTGCAAGTATGTGGACCACTTTTAATGGTGGTTATTCTGCAATTTTCCTTGTGTCTGCATGAACTACAATGGCTTATGATCAATGTGGATGACTGTCTCCTTCCCAAGAATGTAATGTCTCCATTGGCGACAGGCTTGCAAAATGGAGTACATTTATTTATTGTAAGTAGGGTACTTACGGACAGTATCTGACAGTGTCTCACTATGATAGGCCATGGGGTGGCCGTGCTGAGTGAGAACAATGCCCACAACATAGTCTAAAGTATTTGTCTCGATCTCAAAGGGATGTTGCAGGTCTGGTAGTGAAAGTACTGGGGCTAATCATAAGCGTTGCTTCAAATCATTGAATGCTTGTTGTTGGGATTGGCCCACACAAATTTCTCCTTACCTCCACCCCTAATTATTTGGTTGAGGGCCCATGCAATATGGGAGAATCCCAACATGAACCTATGGTAGAAATTGGCAAGGCCCAAGAAGCTACGAAGCTCAGTGAGTGTTGTTGGCGCTGACCAGTCATGGATGACTTGGATCTTGGATGGATCCACATGCATGCCATGCTAATCAATGATGTAGCCCAGGTAATGGACCTTGTCCATGTCGAAGGAGCATTTTTTCAAGTTGGCGTATAGCTTGTGCTGTCACAGGGTGTGCAGAACCTGTTGAATATGTTGCAAGTGTTCCACCCAAGTCTTGTTGTACATTAGAATGTCATCCAGATACACCACTACAAACGTATTGGTGAATGGTTGACGTAGGGGTTTCCAACCTAACACCCCGCAGGGTTTCTTCACCTAACCCCCTGCTCACAGGATCGTTCTCAAAATCCCTTCTTTTGTTGAGCCGAAGCGGCTCCTTAGATTCCCTCGGGAATCACTATGAAAATACTCGATCCATAGGTCCTTTAATTCCTCCCCACGACCTTCAGCACTTAACTGTGGTTATCCCTGACTCTCTATCGGGGTTTCGGGGTTCTTTTTGTTGAGAGTCACAGTCCTCTCCAATCCCCGATTGCCGAGGCACCCTTTTCTTCACGCGCTGGCCCTCCTAGCTCAGCTCCGGGTCCACATGATCACTATGCCACGACCGTGGCCTTACCTCTTGTCGCGGCTGCTCCTATCAGAGTTTCGGTGTTTGCGATAACACAATGCACATGTCCCCAGGACTCACGATTTCCCGATTTGCGATGCGCTTCAGCCCTCTTGGCTTAGACCTTGGCCAATGTGACCATCACCCGTAACCACAACCTTATCCGTCGGGGCTACGGGGTTTCCAATGTCAAAGTACGCATGTCCACGGGACTCGCAATATGTCGATCCCCGATGCACTCCAGATCGTTGACAACTGGCCTCCACTACACCTCTGTCCTTCTTCTCTGCTTCACTAATCGAGGTTTCTCTTCTCGCAATCTCGCGATACCCGCGCCCAAGCTCTCGAGCCTTTCCTTGTGAGACTCTGATATGTGATCCCTCATGCGGATCCAAAGATCCTCCTACGATCCGGATCCAATGGCTAATATCCTTCTCGCTCCTCACGTCTTCACGACTTGGGATGCCCAATACTTGGGCCTTTACCCTGTGAACTCCCGAGTTCACAAGATCTCTTGATCTCTGCCACGCGTCCTCTCTAGATGGATGGTCCCGATTCTCTCACCACCTCACCGCTTCGTGTCCTCGCACCTTCGCGACTCTTGACACCCAATTCTCCGCTCTTCTGCTCACGAGGTCCTGACATGCGATGTGCCACCTGTCTGCTTGCCAACTCTTGTGTGCCCCCCACGCTCTGATGCCTTATTGGGAAATCGCATATAGCAATTCTGCAATGCATGAAACCTTTGTGCCCAGGATCTCTAATATCTCGATTCCTGACTCTTCCCAGATGTCTGACACCTGTCCTCCACACCGACTCCTGTCGCGGCTTTTCCCCGGTGTGTTGATGGTTGCCACATGTCCTCCTAGATGGACGATCTCGATTACGTTGGGATTTCAAGACTTCCAATGTCCCGTTCCCCTTGTCCTCAGGAACTCCGATTCTCCGATGACCAATATCTCGACTCTCACGCGATCTCTTCCACGTGTCCTCTTCCAACAGATGGCTACGATCCTTGTCAAGATTTCTCCTCCTATCCATGAGGACTTAACCTTTGTGTAACTTTCATAGATCCGATGGCTGTCGGGATCCCGATTCAGATCTAACGGCCCATACATGTTCTCCCTTTATGCGTTCTCCCCCGGCTGCTTCTTGGACTTTGAAAACCAACAGCCCAGATTCTATCGGCCAATCCAACCGCTGTTATGCTCCTCCCTAATCTTCCTGTGCGCCTGCTCCTGCGTGTAACCTCTGCGCATCTTCTCCCGATCCAACGACTGATAGGATTTCTCTTACGAGATCCGATGGCTGTCGGTCCTCCTCTCCTGTGCGCTTCTTCTGGTTCTCCCCTGGACGTGAATCTTCAACGGTCCAGATCTGTTCTCTCCTGTCAATATGACGATGGCTGCTGCTTCTCCTAAGCTTGCACGATTTCTTCCCAGACTTGGGAGAACTTAGATTTTCCAAGGCCTCTGCCTTGTCTTCTTTTCTCTACGAACTTCTCGAATGTGAGCTTTGCCTATGCGTATGAAACTGCTGACACTCCTGATCTTTCTTCCTTTGAATCCTCAAAGGATTCTTCGACTCCTACACTCCTTGTCGAGTCTTTAGATGCACATAGCATGCTATCTCCTCTGAGCTTCTGCAACACTCAGACCCCTTGGGTGGATTTTGTCCTTCTTCTCCCTCAGATGGAGAATGGAATGGATTCCCTCCTGGCTATCCTTCTGCTCAAGCCTCTTCTTGAGTACCTTTGGGTGTTCAGTAACCCAGTGAAAGTTCCCTTAGTGGAACTTTCTTCAACTTCTAGAACTCAAAGAGTTCTTCCTCCCTTGTGCCCCTATGCACTTGCTTGATGCCCACCTAGCAGAGATTCTCAGAATCCTCAGTGATTCTGGTCTTTCTCAATCTCTCTACAGAGTTATTCTTCCTCTGTGCACCACTGTACACACGCTCAATGCCCACTTGGCAGAGTTCTACAGAATCCTCCACGATTCTGTCTGCAACTGTGCTCTCACCCACACAACCTTACCTCTTGAGGTGTTCAACAACCTCATAGGTATTCTTCCTAAATTGTTAATCTCAGTTCCTGTGCCTCAGCACGCCTTTGTCTGACTCCTTAGAGTTCAAAAGTTCATCCTCTGTGCACGGCTCTTAGAACCCGCAACATTCTATCACACCCTCCCGGTATGAAGCCTCAAAGACCTTCACCCTGAAATCAAACGAACTTCTGCAGAATGCATTAATGTAACATACATGTTGGAGGTACTAAAACAACTGAGAGGTGGGGGGTGAATCAGTTGTAGTGCATTTAAACAATATTAAGTATGTTAAGACATTATTAATCTTTCTTCAGGTGGTCATCAACAATATACCGCATATGGACAGTAAAATTAAAGACCATCAGTCACACATAAAATACACACACAGACAAATTTTCACGAGGAAACCCATAAAGGGAGAAAACCTCTTCTTCCTCGAAATGATAGGCAGTCTTTTGTAGTTCTGTACATCATTTACAATTGAGCACCAACTCAATGTGAGACTGCTACCTCTGTTTTACAAGCTGCAACTTGTTTGAGAGCTCCAACTCTCTGGTTTCTCTAGCACCCACTAGAAGGAAGCACCAACTCCCTGAGTATTCCAACACCAACTGGATGGAAGCACCAACTTCCTGAATGTTCCAGCACCAACTGGATGGAAGCACCAACTTCCAGTTACACAGGCTCCAACCTGTATAACAGAGAACACTTGTTCTCCCTAGCACCACACTGCCACCCTGGTTTCTTTGGCTGCAGGGTGGTGCTAGAGAACAATTTATAGCTTTATGTCCAAAATTAGAGCAGAAAAAACAATAACCATAGAAGAAATTTTTGTACCTTGAAAAAGTCTGTCTTCTTTGAGGAGGTCGATTTCTTTCATGCCGATAAACTTTCTTGTCTACAAATTCTATTCTGGGGTTTTTCCTTTCATTCCATCTTGACGGTTGATTTTCTTTCTTTGTCTCTGCAGAGTGACTGTTGTCAATGTTTGAGGATTTGACAAACTTGATAGATTCAGTGTTACTTGGATGATCACTACTTGATCCTTCTTCATATCCCAATCCAGCTTTCAGCTTTGAATTTCT
>ML778771.1:497468-521509 GCA_009831015.1 Picea engelmannii | reverse complement strand
AAAATTCACAAGTCCTCCGGACTCGCGATTCTCCGATTCCCGATGGCTCCTTTCATACGCTAGCCCTCCTGAGCTTAGCTCCCGGTCAACGTGACCTTCACTCCGTGACCACAACCTTATGTCTCTCTATCGGGGTTTCGGCGCTCTTCATGTTCACTGTTCTTTTCACTTATAAATCCCGATACACAAAAATCCATATATCGGTCAAATTAACGATCCAGGTGCAATATTGACTCAACGGCTATGATTGTGTCATGATATCGCATATCGTGATTTTGCAATTCATGTTGCAATCCTTACCACATCCCGATTCGTGAAACTCCGACATGGTCTAAAATCAACGGTCTAGATCATAGCCTGATCTGACGGCTCAGATTGTATCGCGATTTCGCATATCACGAAATCGACACTCATGAGGTCAAGTGACTTTGTCACTTCAAAGTTCCAATCCTCAATGCCAATGTGCCCCTTTCCACGCGCTAGCCCTGTTGGCTATAGGCCTCGGTCCATATGACCATCAACACATGACCTCGGTCATATCTCTCATCGGGGTTTCAGCATTTTCGATGTCATCATGCACATGCCTATAGAATTCCCGATCCCCAATTCTCCGATGAAGGAAATCAATGGTCCAGATCTCATTCTTATCCAACGGTTGTGATTACATCGCGAAATCGCATATCGCAATTTCGGAGTTCTTGATGTCAAGAGATTTTTGCATTACGAAGTCCCGATCCCTGATACTCTGCTGACGTCACACGTGGTTTGACACGTGTTAAATACTGCCATGTGTCACTCTGATTCGTGACTTACCTATGCCTGAAGTGTTGAATCTGCCTGCCACCTATCATTACGTGGTTGTGCCACGTGTCCCTAGCTGACATGGACTACTGTCGTGAATTAGATCGACGGTCTAGATCACATGTTGATCTGATGGTTCAGATTCAGTTAGGATTTCGCATATTGTGAAATCAGGGTTTTCGTTGCATTGTGTTCTTTGCATATTGAAATCTTGATCCCCGAAACTCCGATGACTTATCTCCCTCGCAACTTCTGCAGATCTGACGGTTGTTGGCATTTCGGGAAATTTGGATGGGATCCAACGGTCACTGGATCTCTGTCTTCCTTCTTCTCTGTAAACTCTTGCTGCACGCGTTTTCTTTAATGTTGTTCCTCCTGAGATTTTACGTCCGAATCCCCAAGGGGTTTTATCCTTCTTATCCTGCCATCTTGATCCATCAGGATTTTTCGAAATGACTTATGGTTGAGTTTTTATTTGCATGCATTAATTAACCATTGGAAAACTTAACGAAAAGAACGAGAAAAGAGAATGAATTATACAGCCATAGACATATGTGCAAATCTGAAATGCAATGAAAAGAAGCAAACCATAATACACAGGTTGATAACGGAGTTCGACACAACTTTGCCTACGTCTCCGGGCCTTTTCTCTGTGGGGGAGGCTTCTTTATTTCTTTTTGAAATCTTAATAGTACATCTTTACAATGCCGAATGGCTTCCAGACTGATCTGGTCATGTTCGCCTAGATCTCTAGAATCTTGCACAACTTACGACACCTGAAACGGATGTCCCGAGCTCTCAGAAATCGTATGACAGCATCTCCTCCTCAACAGCTTCCCTGCCTCAAACTGGCTTAGACCTGGCTTTGCCTCAGCATCTCTGCTCTCCAAAACCATCCAAAATCTGCCCAAAAGCTTCTCTCATGGCCTCAAAATGGCCTTGGTTAAATAGTGGAAAAGTTGGTTGCTCACCCCCATCTTCCTCCCAAAAATTAGGCTCTAAAAAAGCCCAATAACTCCCAAAAATGAGTTAATTACATTAAAAAGGCTTAAACATTTAATTAAACCCCAAAGTTGGTTAAAAACCACTTTCAAAACTATATAATATAGTTATTAAACCCACTTTAACCATAAAATAGTTGAAATACGTGCTAAGCCCCTTCTCCTAGGCGTGCGCCCCCTTCAAACGGTCACATGGAGGTTCATGTGGCCACGCGCTAGCCCTTTGGCTACGCGTGGGCCACCCCAAACGCTAACACCTAGTTGGTCACATGGTCGGGTCCATTTGGACCATGGGCTAAACATGTTTCAAACCATTTTAAAAAAACGTGCACATATTAGCGGCATGGTCATATTATAATAGGACCGCAGGCTATATGTTAAAGCCCCCCCGCGCAACCATCCATCCGCTAACCGTTTGAAAACACGGTTTAAACCAATGCACATAGTAACTATTTATTATAACCGTGCCAACTATCTCGCGCTCCTGGTTACATGGGATGGTCACATAGTGCGTCGAGGGTTGGGGCTAGGCCCCGACCCTTCCCCCCCCGCGCCATATAAAATACACCAACTTTAAATATATTTTTCAACGTATGGTTAATAAGAACCATAGTGTGGCGCGTTGGCGGGCTGACCTTTGTTAAAGCTTTGATGTGTGGAGAGGTCCGGGGTTCGAATTCCCCGGGCCCCAAATATTTTTTTACATAGCCCTCATTGGCTAAGCTAGGGGTGCCATGTGGCAGCCCGTGATTGGGCCACATGGCACCCTCACATCCAACCGATGCATGCCACGTGTCGACTGATGATTTGTCCACGTCAACCAATCAGAATATGTCGCGTGTCCATCATTGATTTGCCCACGTCAGCTCGCCACGTCGGAAGCCGTACGCCCAGTCAGCACTACCATGTCATCCGCTGACATCATCCATGCCATGTGTCACCCTTCCAGTGGTGACACATGTCACTCCAGGATTGGTCCAAGTGCACGCCAAAAATGCCAAATCAGCCTGACACGTGTCACTGCCTGAGGCTACCATGTGTCCTGTACGGACCTGCCACGTGTCATCGTACGAAACTACCACGTGTCATCCCCTGGTGCTGCCACGTCACTTGTATGGACCTGCCACGTGTCATCGTATGGACTGACATGTGTCCTGTACGGACTGTACAGACAGGTACAGTCAGCATCCCAAAATTTTGCCTGTTTGGCTTGGCGGACAGAATGCGATATCTTCTCCATGCAGACTCCGTTTGAGATAAAAATTATACCACCAGAATCAGGAAGACGAGCTGGACGCAATGGTTTTGGTTTCATCGGATTCCAAGCACTTTCATTTTTGAGCATTTTTCAAGCCCTGACAACCTTTTGAATCCGATTTCGAATCACACCTCCCAACAATAAGACCTTTTGGTCCCCAAAAGGTTACTGACCACTCGACAAGCTTGGGATAGGCCACCCGGCTTGCTCTTTGTCTCCGAAAGATGATTACATCAGGGGAAGCAAAACACAATGAAGTTGCGACATCCACTTCTGGCAGAACCAAGTGACTGCTTTCTTTCCTTCACGGTGTTCTTCTTGCTTTGCTGGTAATCCGTCCTCCTTCGTGGGTACGTGCAAAATCCTTTTTCCCTTCTTTGGATGAAGCTCCGGATTAAGTTTCCAACAGCTAGCCTTTTGATGTCCACTCTTGTTGCAAAACGTACAAAGAGTTTTCGGCATCCAGACCTGCTTAACCTTCTCCTTCTTCTGTTGTGGACTTGAGCCTTTACGTCGTGTTTCCTTCTTGGATGACATAGGTTTCTTGTACAAAGTTTGTCTCTTCCAACACTTGGCAATACAATGCTCAGGTGAATGACAATAAGCACATGGATAAAGTTTCCACAAGTTCCGGTTTACTTGATTATTCTTGTTATAATCAAAAGGAGAATTAACAAAAACATGACCATTATACCTTCCATGCTGATCTTCACTTTTCTTTGGAGACGACTTGCATTCACTACCATAGTCCTGAAGTGGTGCGCCATTTCCTTTTGTGAAGTGTTCCTGCAATGTCTTAAGTTGGCCATTTGAAGCATCACTTGCTTTCGAAGTTTTGGAACCCATCTTGGAAGTCTCTCCAAGGTCCCCTCTTTCATATCCCAATCCTAAGTATCGAGGCCTTTCCTCAACCTCAATAGGATTTACAATTCCTTGACCTCGACGTCCAAGGCCCTTTCCTTTTTCATAACCCATCTTGGTTAATATTCTCAAACCTACACCTTTTGTGTTTTTTTCGAATTCACCAAAACCAACTTGATGAGTATGGGGAAAATTTGCTGAGAAACCTTCACTGCATACCTCAGATATGTTGTCTGAAACAAATGTAGAAGGCACTTCCTTCAATGCTTCTTTTCCTTTATTGTTCTTTGAAGCTTTCACTTGAACCGTGCTCTTTCGTTCCAAGTAGTCTTCATACAACACCTTCACCATCTCAGCCATGGCAAACACCGAATCTATGAACTTCTTCTCGTCTTGAGAAAGTCCTCCTGTAGATTCCATTTTCCTCCTTGAGATGTGCTCTTCCCTGGCTAACATGCAAAACTCAATTCCAAATGTCAACTAGCTCTGATACCACTTGATCCGTCAGGATTTTTCGAAATGACTTATGGTTGAGTTTTTATTTGCATGCATTAATTAACCATTGGAAAACTTAACGAAAAGAACGAGAAAAGAGAATGAATTATACAGCCATAGACATATGTGCAAATATGAAATGTAATGAAAAGAAG
The DNA here is from genome assembly GCA_009831015.1 of Picea engelmannii. NCBI lineage: Eukaryota > Viridiplantae > Streptophyta > Pinopsida > Pinales > Pinaceae > Picea > Picea engelmannii. The sequence continues at coordinate 516,938 of ML778771.1, read as the reverse complement.
CAAACCATAATACATAGGTTGATAATGGAGTTCGACACAACTTTGCCTACGTCTCAGGGCCTTTTCTCTGTGGGGGAGGCTTCTTTATTTCTTTTTGAAAGCTTAATAGTACATCTTTACAATGCCGAATGGCTTCCAAACTTATCTGGTCATGTTCACCCAGATCTCTAGAATCTTGCACAACTTACGGCACCTGAAACGGATGTCCCGAGCTCTCAGAAATCGTCCGACAGCATCTCCTCCTCAACAGCTTCCCTGCCTCAAACTGGCTTAGACYTGGCTTTGCCTCARCATCTCTGCTCTCCAAAACCATCCAAAATCTTCCCAAAAGCTTCTCTCATGGCCTCAAAATGGCCTTGGTTAAATAGTGGGAAAGTTGGTTGCTCACCCCCAACTTCCTCCCAAAAATTAGGCTCTAAAAAAGCCCAATAACTCCCAAAAATGAGTTAATTACATTAAAAAGGCTTAAACATTTAATTAAACCCCAAAGTTGGTTAAAAACCACTTTCAAAACTATATAATATAGTTATTAAACCCACTTTAACCATAAAATAGTTGAAATACGCGCTAAGCCCCTTCTCCTGGGCGCACGCCCCCTTCAAACGGTCACATGGAGGTTCATGTGGCCACGCGCTAGCCCCTTGGCTACGCGCGGGCCACCCCAAACGCTAACACCCAGTTGGTCACATGGTCAGGTCCGTTTGGACCGTGGGCTAAACATGTTTCAAACCATTTTAAAAAAATGCGCACATATTAGCAGCATGGTCATATTATAATAGGACTGCGGGCTATATGTTAAAGCCCCCCCACGCAACCATCCATCCGCTAACCATTTGAAAACACGGTTTAAACCAACGCACATAGTAACTGTTTATTATAACCGCGCCAACTGTCTCGCGCTCCCGGTTACATGGGATGGTCGCATAGTGCATCGAGGGCTAGGGCTAGGCCTCGGCCCTTCCCCCCCCCCACGCCATATACAATACACCAACTTTAAATATAATTTTCAACGTATGGTTAATAAGAACCATAGTGTGGCGCATTGGCGGGTTGACCTTTGTTAAAGCTTTGATGTGTGGAGAGGTCCAGGGTTCAAATCCCCCGGGCCCCAAATATTTTTTTACATAGCCCTCATTGGCTAAACCTGGGGTGCCACGTGGTAGCCTGTGATTGGGCCACATGGCACCCTCACATCCAATCGATGCGTGCCACGTGTCGACTGGTGATTTGTCCACGTCAACCAATCAAAATATGCCGTGTGTCCATCATTGATTCACCCATGTCATCTACCACGTCAGCTCGCCACGTCGAAAGCCGTACGCCCAGTCAGCACTGCCATGTCATCCGTTGATGTCATCCATGCCACGTGTCACCCTTCCAGTGGTGACACGTGTCACTCTAGGATTGGTCCAAGTGCATGCCAAAAATTCCAAATCAGCCTAACACATGTCACTGCCTGAGGCTGCCACGTGTCTTGTACAGACCTGCCACGTGTCATCGTACGGAACTTCCATGTGTCATCCCCTGGTGCTGCCACATCACCTGTATGGACCTACCACGTGTCATCGTACTGACTGACACGTGTTCTGTATGGAATGTACGGACAGGTATAGTCAGCATCCCAAAATTTTGCATGTTTGGCTTGGCAGACAGAATGCGATATCTTCTCCATACGGACTCCGTTTGAGATAAAAATTATACCACCGGAATCAGGAAGACGAGCCGACGCAATGGTGTTGGTTTCGTCGGATTCCGAGCACTTTCATGTTTGAGCATTTTTCATGCCCTGACAGCCTTCTGAATCCGATTTCGGATCACATCTCCACTGTTGCCATCAATGACAACAACCATCAACACGCATTCGTTGCTTGTTCAATATTTGCCAACAATACATTCAAACCAGATACAAAGACCACCTACAGACATCCATATAACACAGAATGACATGCAGGAAAAACTGCTTCTGATTATATTAAAAATGGAAAATGCCTGTATTTTACAAAGGTGTTCCTGAGCTCTCTCTCTCTGGCTCTTCTCCTCTTTATCTCCTATCTAACTCTCCACAAAATGAGATATCAAAATATCTTTTACCTGAGGGGCTCTTAGTGCTTCCCTCCAGGTTCACCTACTCTAATCAATTACATTCAATGGGCTGTCTAGTCCAGAATCAGATCTAGATCTCAGTCGATCTACAATAAAGGCCGATCCTATCTAACGCCTACTCAAAGGCATGGCTTCCATGGCTCACCAGCCTAAAACATTTAATTACATTCATTTCAAATTTGAATGAGGCTGCGCCTCTCTTCAACCTTTGAATGTGTGCGCGCTGACGTGGCTGGCTGGCTGGCTGACGTGGAGAGATGCTCCTGCATCATACTCCTCAGCTGCAAAATCATGAGCTCCTGCTCATGCGCTTCCCCTCTAAGCTATTGGAATACTCCTGGGTCCCAAATCATCCTTTGGAGCTTTCCATCTACTCCATTCTGCTTCTGCGTTGCTGCTGCTATTGCTTCTCTTCTGCTTAGACTCTCCCCACTGGCAGTTTCTACTGATCTCAACATCAGTTTTATGATGTCCTCTATCACTTCATCCAGCTGCTCCAATGGCTGGTTCTGCTCATGCAGTCTCTTCAGCTGCAAAAATTTTTGGCACATGAGAAGATCACCATGATCTCCCATGCCTCCTTCATCTACTTCCAACTTCACCTGTTGGATGTGCCTTTCCTGCACTCTCACCCTTTCTTCTAGGGCTTCTATCTGCTACCACAACTCAACAAAACATATGTTGTCTGCCTCTTCCTCTTCTACTTCTGCAACCTCCCCTGTTGCAATCTTTTCAGCTTCCTAGCTGAAAATATTGAGCCATTCCTCAGAATGCTCATCATCCTTGTTGTCTTCTCCTTCAGCTGTCAGCTCCAATGATACAACTCTTTCAACTCACTGGCTGAAATCATTGAGTCGTTCCTCAAAACACTCATTCTTCTCTTCATCTGCTTGGGCAGTCTCCAATGTCTGCTCCAATTCATCCTCTTTCCTGACAGTCATCGTCAGCTCAAATTTCCCTTTGTCAGTCACAACTGACTGTTCTGGTGTTGCACCATCTGCAACACAATTTTCTGCCTCCACCTGGGTACATGGTAGGAATACTCCAATTCCCCCAATCATCAAAATATCATTCTGATCTTCCTCCTCTTCTGTCAGCTGTGCCTACTAAACCCAACTCACTCATGAGTTTATGAGACCTACAAATAGTCTCATCTGCTCATCCCTGCCCTCCTGGCAATATGGGATGCTGCTAATGCTTCCCTGGCAGACCATGAGATCAACCAATCCCATCTTCATCAGCACTCCTTGCTGAATTGAACTCTCCTTTGAGTCCATGAGACCTTCAAATGGTCCCAAATTCTCATCTCTTCCCACCTGGAAGTTTAAGATGCGTCTGCTGCCCTCCTGACAGTCTTCGAGATCCCTCAATGATCTCTCATCATTGCCCAGCTAGAAATGCAGAAATTCCTCACTATCCTCCTGACAGTCCATGAGATCTTCAATCGATCTCAACTCTGTTCCCTTGCCCACCTGGCCATTTGGAAACCTTCCACTGCCCTCCTGACAGTCTATGAGATCCCACAGTGATATCAATCCGTTGCCCTCCTGGCAAGCTGTAATTTTCTCTCTGCCCTCCTGGCAGTCCTTGAGATCCTCAGATGACCCCAATTCAAATTCTTCATCATTGAGACCTTTTCCAGTCTCTGGCCAACAGTGACAAATCATCTTTTCCTCTGTGGCCTTGAGGTTTTCAGCATACCTCAACCATCTTTTCAATAGCTTGCGCTGTCTCATGACCATCAGCTCTCTGACTGGCCATTTTTCCTTTGCCTTCTTCATGGGTAGTTCGTGCATCCGTCTCATTCTCCTATCCTTTCGCATCCGTAGTTCGAACTTCTCTATGTCTTCTTTTAATTCATAGAGTTATCTTGTCATTTCTTTATCAAATTCGGCAAGATTTTCTGCCTTGCTCTTCTTTCTATGGCCTTTAGTAGCCATCTTGATGTGTCTATCTACCTCCCTGGTAGATCTGCTGCTGTCACTCTGCATCTGTGAGTGTTCCATATTCATCCTTACAGTCTCCCTGACTGTCTGCTTGATTTCTGCCTACCTGCAAACAATCATTACAGAGTCTCCAGCACTTTGTCTTCCTCCTCTTGCCTTCTCTTTCTCCTCTTGCCTGAAATATACAGACAAGAACTCACTTTGATACCACTTGACGCAGGGGTTTCCAACCTAACACCTTGTAGGGTTTCTTCACCTGACCCCCTACTCACAGGATCATTCTCAAAATCCCTTCTTCTATTGAGCCGAAGCGGCTCCTTGGATTCCCTCGAGAATCACTATGCAAATACCTGATCCACAGGTCCTTTAATTCCTCCCCACGACCTTCAACACCTAACTGTGGTTATCTTCAACTTTCTATCGGGGTTTCGGGGTTCCCGCTGTCGAGAGTCACAGTCCTCTCCAATCCCCGATTGCTGAGGCACCCTTTTCTTCACGCGCTGGCCCTCCTGGCTCAGCTCCGGGTCCACATGATCACTACGCCATGACCGTGGCCTTACATCCTGTCGTGGCTGCTCCTATCGGAGTTTCGACATTTACGATGACACAATGCACATGTCCCTAGGACTCACGATTTCCTGATTTGCGATGCACTTTAGCCCTCCTAGCTTAGCCCCTGGCCAATGTGACCATCACCCGTAACCGCAATCTTATCCGTCGGGGCTATGGGGTTTCCAATGTCAAAGTGCACATGTCCACAGGACTCGAAATATGCCAATCACCGATGCACTCTAGATCGTTGACCACTGGCCTCCACTATGCCTCTGTCCTTCTCCTCTACTTCACTAATCGGGGTTTCGCTTCTCGCAATCTCGCAATCCCCATGCCCAACCTCTCAATCCTTTCCTCGTGAGACTCCGATACGCGATCCCTTGTGCAGATCTGATGGTCCTCCTACGATCCAGATCCAACGGCTAATATCCTTCTCGCTCCTCGCACCTTCATGACTTGGGATTCCCAATACTTGGGCCTTTACCCTACGAACTCCCGAGTTCGCGAGATCTCTTGATCTCTGCCACGCATCCTCTCTAGATGGACTGTCCCGATTCTCTCACCACCTTGCCGCTTCGTGTCCTCGCGCCTTCATGACTCTTGACACCCAATTCTCCACTCTTCTTCTCATGAGGTCCTGACATGTGATGTGCCACCTTTCCGCTTGCCAACTCTTGTGTGGCCCCCATGCTCGGATGCCTTATCGGGAAATCGCGTATCGCGATTCTGCAATGCACAAAACCTTTGTGCCCGGGATCTCTGATATCCCGATTCCTGACTCTTCCCAGATGTCTGACACCTTTCCTCCACGACGACTCCTATCGTGGCTTTTCCCCGGTGCGCTGATGGTTTCCACGTGTCCTCCTAGATGGACGATCCCGATTACGTCGGGATTTCAAGACTTCCAATGTCCCGTTTCCCTGTCCTCGAGAACTTCGATTTTCTGATGGCCAATATCCCAACTCTCGCGCGATCTCCACCACGTGTCCTCTTCCAATGGATGGCTCCGATCCTTGTTGGGATTTCTCCTCCTATCCACGAGGACTTAACCTCCGTGTAACTTTTGCAGATACGACGACTGTCGGGATCTCGATTCAGATCTAACGGCCCAGACCTGTTCTCCCTTTATGCGTGCTCCCCCAGCTGCTCCTTGGACTTTGAAAACCAATGGCCCAGATTCTATCGGCCGATCCAACGGCTACTATGCTCCTCCCTGAGCTTCCTGCATGCTTGCTCCTGCGCGTAACCTTTGCGCAACTTCTCCCGATCCAACAGCTAACGAGATTTCTCTTACAAGATCCGACGACTGTCGGTCCTCCTCTCCTGTGCGCTTCTTCTGGCACTCCCCTGGATGTGAATCTTCAATGGTCTAGATCTGTTCTCTCCTGTCGATCTGACAACAGATGCTGCTCCTCCTGAGCTTGCACGATTTCTTCCCAGACTTGGGAGAACTTAGATTTTCCAAGGCCTCTGCCTTGTCTTCTTTTCTCTGCGAACTCCTCGACTGTGAGCTTCGCCTGCGCATATGAAACCGCTGACCCTCCTGAGCTTTCTTCCTTTGAATCCTCAAAGGATTCTTCGACTCCTACACTCCTTGCCGAGTCTTCAGATGCACACAACGTGCTATCTCTTCTGAGCTTCTGCAACACTCAGACCCTTTGGGGGAATTTTTTCCTTCTTCTCCCTCAGATGGAGAATGGAATGGATGCCCTCCTGGCTATCCTTCTGCTCAAGCCTCTTCTTGAGTACCTTTGGGTATTCAACAACCCAATGAAAGTTCCCTCAATGGAACTTTCTTCAACTTCCAGAACTCAAAGAGTTCTTCCTTCCTTGTGCCCCTATGCACTTGCTCGATGCCCACCTGGCAGAGCTTCTCAAAATCCTCAGTGATTCTGGTCTTTCTCAAAATCTCTACAGAGTTCTTCTTCCTCTGTGCACCACTGTACACACGCTCAATGCCCACTTGGTAGAGTTCTACAGAATCCTCCATGATTCTTTCTGCAACTATGTTCTCACCCACTCAACCTTACCTCCTAAGGTGTTCAACAACCTCATAGGTCTTCTTCCTGAGTTGTTGATCTCAGTTCCTGTGCCTCAGCACGCCTTTGTCTGACTCCTCAGAGTTTAGAAGTGCATCCTCTGTGCATGGCTCTCAGAACCCGCAACGTTCTGTCACACCCTCCTGGTATGAAGCCTCAAAGACCTTCACCCTGAAATCAAACGAACTCCTGCAGAATGCATTAACGTAACATACATTCACAGCATATACAAGGACCACCTACAGACATCCATATAACACAGAATGACATGCAGGAAAAACTGCTTCTGATTATATTAAAAATGGTAAATGCCTGTATTTTACAAAGGTGTTCCTGAGCTCTCTCTCTCTGGCTCTTCTCCTCTCTATCTCCTATCTAACTCTCCACAAAATGAGATATAAAAATCTCTTTTACCTGAGGGGCTCTTAGTGCTTCCCTCCAGGTTCACCTACTCTAATCAATTACATTCAATGGGTTTTCTAGTCCAGAATCGGATCTAGATATCAGCCGATCTACAATAAAGGCCGATCCTATCTAACACCTACTCAAAGGCACGGCTTCCATGGCTCACCAGCCTAAAACATTTAATTACATTCATTTCAAATTTGAATGAGTTTGCGCCTCTCTTCAACCTTTGAATGCGTGCGCGCTGACATGGCTGGCTAGCTGGCTGACGTGGAGAGATGCTCCTGCATCAATGGTCATAGGATATCATCCATGATCCTCATGAAAGTGGTTGGAGCATTTTTCAAATGAAAGGGTATGACCAACCACTCAAAAAGGTGTTCCTTTGACTTGAAGGTGGTTTTCCATACATTTGTCTATTCTATCGGGACTTGGTGGTAGCCAAACTTTAGATCAATCTTACTAAAGTATTTTTCCCCCATGAGTTGATCAAGGAGGTCATCGATTCAGGGAATCATGTACTGATTTCTGACTGTGATTTTAATCAGAGCCCGATAATCAATATAGAGTCACCAAGTTTCATATTTCTTTTGTACCAACATGATTGGGCTCCCGCAAGGTGATGATCTAGGATGGATGTGCCCATTGAGGAGAAGTTCTTGGATCTATTTCTTGATCTCCTCATTCTATAATAAAGAGCAGCGATAGACTGTCCCATTGGGTAGTGGTGCATCGGGGGTCATATCGATGGGGTGCTTGACCTGGCAGTGCAGAGATACTCCTGTAGGTAAGGAGAAGATATCTAAGTATTCTTCGACAACCTTATCTACTTTCTTCTGCTGTGTGGAGAGGTCGGCCACAAAGACCTTGGATATGGCTGTGATATTTTGCTTATTCTAAGAGCGAATCAAGAAGAAGACAAACTTCCCCATCTGAGAGATGACCTTCCTGCATTGCTTAGCAGAGATCAAGGAAATAGCACTAGCTGGGACTGCCTCGGGTATCCTATACAATTTCATGTTCAAAGTAATAATAACACTACGAGGCCTAGAATCATATACAACATGATGTTTCCATAAATAAGGTTGGCCCAAAAGAACATCACAAACTTCAAGAGGAGAAACATCACACAATACCTAGTCTTTGAAGGGCTTGATGTTGTATGACAATCGACACTATTCGCTGACGCGAAGATTGCTTCCTTAGCAGAGACATATGATGGTGTAGGGTTGTGGGTGAGGCATTGTTGGTAGGGCCAATCACTTGATGACCTCTGCTGATATGAGGTTCTTTTGGCTACCGCTATCAATGATGAAATGTAGTGGGGTGACTTTTACCCACATCTGTGAATGGAAGAGGCACTCTCCTTCTTCTGGCTCGTCTGGTTCACCAGGCTGGAGCTTGGTGGTAGAAATAGTGGCACTGGGTTTCGCATCAATGATCCATCTTCCCCTTTCTAGTTCTAGATCAGAGTCATAATCCACATTTGATTTAGAGGCTTTCACTTCGGCCACTAGCAACTGCTTTGAGTGACAGTTAGCAGTGTTATGCCAAGGGATATTATGGAAGTCACACCACTTACCGATATCTTTCTTTGTCTTTCCGATGTCCTTCTATACTTGCAGCTTGGAATCCTTGTCCTAATACTGTCCATCTTTTCTCTGTCCTTTGTTCTGTGGGTTGGGGCCGACCTTTCCTGGCTTTTTTTGTGAGGGGTTCCTAGGCCCAAATTGTCGCGTCTTTTGTTTGAGCTTCTACTCGATTTTGATGGCATATCGATAGGCCATGCCCAAGGATGAGATCTCCAGAAATTCCATTTCAGTCTGGCTGTATCTATGCAAAGCACCAAGATACTTGAGCACTAGATGTCGCTCTGAATATTTGATACCCATATTGGTGCATAAGGTATGGAAGATATTTGTGAAATCTGGCACTGCTTGGTCTCTTTCTTGCTGCAGTGTGGTCCATTTGGTATACAGGTCGTCATAACTTCCAAAAAATACCCTTCTAGTAGATTCAACCACTTGTCTACAACATCTGCGTCTATCTGACCTTCAAATATAGGAATATCATAGTTTTTTTGTACCTTGAAGGGGGTGGCACGTCCGTTTGAAGAAGATGTGTCACCTGTTGGTAGTCACCAAAGGATTTGACCAAAACTATCCATCATCTCATTCCTCTGTTGAATGAGGGATTCCTCAATAAACAGTTTGAAAGGATCTCCTGTCCCATCATATTTATTTTCTCCTGCCATGAGAGGTCGCTTGGGTGTGTGGGAGCTTCTGTCCTTAAGAGAAACAAGCTCGAGACCCAACTCTTTGTACTCCGACCTCATTGGGGACATGCATTAAGATGATAAGGAGCAGACCACTCTGATACCACTGATCTGGATTTTATGAGAAAAATGAAATTAATACAGATTATTAATAGGTTCTTAACACAAAAATAACAGAGATACATTAAAACTGGTTTTCTATTCAATAACGAAATAAGCTGAAACTGTAAAATGCAACAGAAACAAGCTTGCTAGAATGGTGGCGGCTTATCTCTGAGAAGAGATGTGACGGCTACGTGCATTCCCAAGAAGAAGATTAAAATGAGGCTCAGAAGGCCTTTTTACAATGAAAAATAATTCCAAAACCCCTAGACATCCAAAACCTAACCCTAGGAGATGAAGCGCCAAAAGTCATGTGGGCCCCGTTTGGGTAAGTTAGTACATGAACTTCCAGGGGTCGTAACTTTTTCATACGATCTCTGTTTTAGGCGTGTGATATCCAATTCGAAAGGTATCGTTGAGGAGATTAATTTTGGGGGATCAATAATTCCTTTGGATATCATTGAGAAGCTTGATCCCGAAAAACCTTCATTTAGGCCCTCAAAATGGCCCCGGAAGTTAAAACTGCTAAAAATAGTAAATTGCCAAAATTGTCAAAAATTGTTTTGAGCTAGTTGAAAAAGGTGGCTAGCCACCAATATCCATATGGATCAATCGTCCCTCCTTAGGAATCAATGGTCCCCATTTCATTGAGGTCCCCCATCATATGAGGAAGTTTCTGCTGAATTTGGCCCCCGGTGAGCCACTTGCCTTGGTGCAGGAGATGCCCTTCTATGACGACTCGATTAAGATGGATCCTTTGTTGTTGAGTGCCCTTGATATGTGTGTCCACAATATGATCATTGGATGCCTATTGTATGCATTCGAGGTTGATCTCTATTGGTGTTAGTTGTTCTGCTACTTCTGAGGTGTCAATAATGGTGGGAAATAAGGGCGAAGGAGATCCACGTTGAACACTAAGTGCAGGCAAGGAAAGGAGGAATGTTGAGCTCAAAAGAATTATCCCCCATGGCCTTAGTGATAGTGTATGGCCTATAATGGAGTGGGCGAAGCTTTCAATGGGGTCCTGTAAGGCGTTCATTATGCAAGTGCAACCAAACTTTGTTGCCCACTTGAAACTTATGTGGCACCTGATGTTGATCATGGCATTGTTTGTACTTGTCATTAGACTTATGTAGGATATCTTGAACCTGTTGGCGGATGTGTTGGATACGCTCAATGAATTGAGTTTCTTTGTTAGCTTTAGTTGGAGTAGGAGATGAGTCGGTCGAGGTGATCGCAAGGGGAAGTGCAACATCTATGGGACCCAATGGTTGGAATCCCAACCCCACCTGAAAGGGGTTGTGTCCAGTTGAGTTATGCATGGCTCATTTTTAGCTATGATGGACATGGGGAAGGCTCTCATCCCATGTGCGAGGGTTATTTTAATTATACATGCAAAGGATATGCACAATCATTCGATTTACAACCTCGGTTTGGCGATCTGTCTGGGGGTGGAAGGCCATGGATTTGGTGAGCTTGGTGTCCAGCAGTGACCAGAGGCTCGACTAGAATGTGCTGAGAAATCGACTATCTCGATCTAAGACAATAGTTTGTGGGATTCCAAAATGTACCCAGACTTGTTCAAAGAAGAGCTTGGGAGTGGCCTCTATCATGATTCTCTTCTTACAGGAAACCATAATCGCCATCCTAGAAAAGCGATCAATAACCAAAAAAACACAGTCATTTCCCCGCTTGGTGGATGAGAGGCCCAACATGTAGTCCATTGAGATGAATTCCCATGGCCTTTCATGACTAGGAAGAGGGGTGTATAGGCCCTGTTTCTTAATGGTCAGTTTGGTAATAGCGTAGGCAATGCAGGGCCTGATATACTTGCTTACCTCTTGTCGAAGTTTTAGCTAGTAGAAATGTTTCTATAGCATCACCACTGTCTTTTCGACACCGATGTGTCCTGCCACCCGAATGTAGTGGGCTTCCCAGATCAGCTTCGCTCACTCACTTGATGGAACACAGATATGGCCCAGACGAAACAACAACCCATCCTAAAGATGGAAAGTATCAACAACTACGTTTGCACCAAACATTTGGTAGGTGGTGGCGAAGTCAGGGTCTGTCTCATAGAGTTGAGGTCATCCATATGTCTCATGGCCGCAAGAGTCTAGCACTGTGATGAGTTCCGCGACTGGAGGTCTGTTGAGGAAATCATTAACACAATTGGTTCTTCTTGTTTTATACTTAATGTTGAGGTGGAATTGCTGCAAGTATGTGGATAAATTTTGATGGTGGTGATTCTGCAATTTTCCCTATGTCTGCATGAACTACAATGGATTATGATCAATGTGGATGACTGTCTCCTTCCTAGGAATGTAATGTCTTCACTAGAGGTAGGCTTTCACAATGGAGTACATTTCTTTGTCGTAAGTAGGGTATTTATGGACAGTATCTGACAGTCTCTCACAATGATAGGCCACGGGGTGGCCATGCTGAGTGAGAACAACACCCACAACATAGTATGAAGCATTTGTTTCGATCTTAAAGGGATGTTGCAGGTCTGGTAGTGAAAGTACTAGGGCTGAGTACAAGTGTTGCTTCAAATCATCGAATTCTTGTTGTTGGGACCGACCCCACGCAAATTTCACCTTACCTCCACCCCTGTTTATTTAGCTGAGGGCCCATGCAATATGGGAGAATCCCAACATGAACCTGCAGTAGAAATTGGCAAGGCCCAAGAAGCTCTGAAGCTCTGTGAGTGTTGTTGGGGCTGTCCAGTCATGGATGACTTGGATATTGGATGGATCCACATGCATGCCATGTTGATTAATGATGTAGCCCAGGTAATGGACCATGTCCATGCCGAAGGAGCATTTTTTCAAGTTGGCATATAGCTTGTGCTGCCGAAGGGTGTGCAGAACCTACTGAATATGTTGCAAGTGTTTGACCCAAGTCTTGTTGTAAATTAGAATGTCATATAGATACACCACTACAAAAGTATTGGTGAATGGTCACAGGATATCGTCCATCACCCTCATGAAAGTTGCTGGAGAATTTTTCAAACCAAAGGGCATGAACAACCACAAAAAATGGCCTTCCTTTGACTTGAAGGTGGTCTTCCATACATCTGTCTATTCTATCGGGACCTGGTGGTAGCCAGACTTCAGATCAATCTTACTGAAGTATTTGGCCCCCATGAGTTGATCAAGGAGGTCTTTGATTCCTGGAATCATGTACCGATTTCTGATTGTGATTTTATTTAGAGCCCGATAATCAATACAGAGTCGCCAAGTTCCATATTTCTTCTGTACAAACACGATTGGGCTCCCGCAAGGTGATGAGCTGGGACAGATGTTCCCCTTGTGGAGAAGTTCTTGGATCTATTTCTTGATCTGATCATTCTCTAATAAAGAGCAGCGATAGAATGGCCCATTGGGCAGTGGTGCGTCAGGGGTCAGATCGATGGGGTGCTTGACCTAGTAGTGCAGAGGTACCCCTATAGGTGAGGAGAATATATCTGAGTATTCTTCCATGACCTTATATACTTGCTTCTGCTGTGTGGAGAGGTCAGTCACAGAGAACCTGGATGTGGCTGTGATATTTCACTTATTCTAAGAGAGAATCACGAAGAAGAGAAACTTCCCGATTTGAGAGATGGCCTTCCTGCATTGCTTAGCAGAGATCAAGGAAATAGAACTAGGTGGGACTGCCTCGGGTATCTTGTACAATTTCATGTTCGAAGTAATAATAACACTACAAGGCCTAGACTCATATACAACATGACATTTCCATAAATAAGGTTGTCCCAAAAGAACATCACAAACTTTGAGAGGAGCAGCATCACACAATACCTCGTCTTTGAAGGGCTTGATGCCGTATGACAGTCGACATTGTTGGCTGACGTGGAGATCGCTTCCTTGGCAGATCCATCCAATGGTGTAGGGCTATGGGCGTGGCATTGTTGGTAGGGCCAGCCACTTGTCAACCTCTGCTAAGATGAGGTTCTTTTGGCTACCGCTATCAACAATGAAGTGCAGTGGGGTGCCTTTTACCCACATATGTTAAAGGAAGAGGCACTCTCCTTCTTCTGTCTCGTCTGGCTCACCAGGATGGAGCTTGGTGGTAGCAATGGTGGCACTAGGTTCTACGTCAATGATCTGTCTTCCCCTTTTTGGTTCTGGCTCAGAGTTATAATCTGCATTTGATTCATAGGCTTTCACTTTGGCCACCAATGACTGCCTTGAGCGACAGTCAGTAGTGTTATGCCAAGGGCTCTTATGGAAGTCGCACCACTTCCTGGTATCTTTCTTTGTCTTTCTGGTTTTATTCTTTTCTTGTGGCTTGGACTGGTTCTCTTGATATTGTCCATCTTTTCTCTGTCCTTTGTTCTGTGGGTTGGGGTCGCCCTTTCCTGGATTTTGTTGTGAGGAGATCCTAGGCCCAAATTGCTGCGTCTTTTGTTTGAGCTTCTGCTCGATTTTGACGGCATATTGGTAGGCCATGCCCAAGGATGAGATGTCCAGAAATCCCATTTCGGTCTGGATGTATCTATGCAGAGCATCGTGATATTTGAGCACCAGATGTCGCTCCAAATATTTGATACCCAGCTTGGTGTGCAAGGTATGGAAGATATTTGTGAAATCTGGCACTGCTTGGTCTCTTTCTTGCCACAGTATGGTCCATTTGGTATACAGGTCATCATAACTTCCAACAGGGTAGTATTGTTCCTTAATAGCATCCCTGAAGGATTCCCAGGTGGCCATGACTGAAAATAATGAGGTTTCCTCTGTTTTCTTTTACTCACAGAAATTTTCCCACCAATATTTGACATGGGCAACGGCTTTGAGGAGCGCAAAAGTAATATTTTCTCTATTCGAAAAGTTATGGATAGAAAAATACCCTTCTAGTAGATTGAACCACTTGTCTACAACATTTGCGTCTATCTAACCTTCAAATATAGGAATATCAAAGTTTATTTGTACCTTGAAGGGGGTGGCGCCTCCATTCGAAGAAGATGTGTCGCCTGTTGGTAGCCACCGAAGGATTTGCGCGAAACTATCCATCATCTCGTTCCTCTGTTGCGTGAGGGATTCCTCAATCAATAGTTTGAAAGGATATCCTGTCCCATCATATTTATTTTCTCCTGCCATGAGAGATCACTTGGTTGTGCGAGAGCTTCTCTCCTCAAGAGAAACAATCTCGAGACCCAACTCTTTGTACTCTGACCTCGTTGGGGACATGCATTAAGATGACAAGGAGAAAACCGCTTTGATACCATTGATCCAGATTTTATGAGAAAAATGAAATGAATACGTATTATTAATAGGTGCTTAACAAAAAAATAATATAGATGCAGTAAAACTGGTTTTCTATTCAATAACGAAATAAGCTGAAACTGTAAAATGTAGCGGTAACAAGCTTGCTAGAATGGTGGTGGATTATCTCTGAGAAGAGATGTGACGATTGCGTGCATTTGTAAGAAGAAGATTACAATGAGGCTCGGAAGGCATTTTTACAATAAACAAGAATTCCAAAAACCCTATACATCCAAAAACCTAACCCTAGGATATGAAGCACCAAAAGTCATGTGGGCCCCGTTTGGGTAAGTTAGCACATCAACTTCCCGGGGTCGTAACTTTTGCATACGATCTCCATTTTAGGTGTGTGATATCCCGTTGGAAAGGTATCATCGAGGAGATTCATTTTGGGGGATCAATCATGCCTTTGGCTATAATTGAGAATCTATATCCCGAAAAACCTTCATTTAGGCCCTAAAATGGCCCCAGAAGTTAAAACTGCTAAAAATAGTAAATTGCCAAAATTGTCAGAAAAATGTTTTGAGCCAGTTGGAAAAGGTGGGTGGCCACCAATATCCATCTGGATCAATGATCCCTCCCTAGTAAGAAATGGTCTCCATTGCATTGAGGTCCCCCATCATATGAGGAAATTTCTGCTGAATTTGGCCCCAGGTGAACCACTTGCCTTAGTGGAGAAGCTGCCTTTCTTTGACGACTCGATAAAGATGGATCCTTTTTTGTCAAGTGCCCTTGATCTGTGTGTCCAAAATATTATCATTGGATGCCTTTTTTATGCAGTCAGGGTTGAGATCTGTTGGTGTCAGTTGTTCTGTTACTTCTAAGGTGTCCAATAATGGTGGGAAATAAGGGTGAAGGAGATCCACGTTGAACACTGGGTGCATGCCAAGGAAAGGAGGAATGTTGAGCTCAAAATCATTATCCCCCCCAGCCTTAGTGATAGTGTATGGCCCATAACGGATTGGGAGAATCTTTCGATGGGGTCCTTTAAGGCGTTCTTTCTACAAGTGCAACCAAACTTTGTCACCCACCTGAAACTTATGTGGCACTTGATGTTGATCATGAAACTATTTGTACTTGTCATTGGAATTTCGTAGGATATCATGAACCTGTTGGAAGCTATGTTGGAATCTCTCAATGAACTGGGTTGCTTTTTCAGATTCATTTCGAGCAGGGGATGAGTCGGTTGAGGTGACCAGAAGGGGAAGTGCAACATCTATGGGACCTAATGGTTGGTATCCCAACCCCACCTGAAAGGGGTGTTGGTCGGTTGAGCTATGCAGGGCTCAATTGTAGCTATGTTGGACATAGGCAAGACTCTTATCCCATGTGTGAGGGTGCTTTGAATTATACATGCGAAGGATATGCACAATCATTCAATTTACAACATCGGTTTGGCCATCTGTCTGGGGGTAGAAGGTCGTGGATTTGGTGAGCTTGGTGTCCAACAGTGACCAGAGGCTTGACCAGAATGTGCTAAGAAATCGACTATCCCAATCTGAGAAAATGGTTTGTGGGATTCCAAAATGTACCCAGACTCATTCAAAGAAGAGCTTGGCAGTGGCCTTTGTTGTGATGCTCTTCTTGTAGGAAACCAAAATTGCCATCTTAGAAAAGAAATCAACAACCACAAAAACATAGTCATTTCCATGTTTGGTGGATGAGAGGCCCAACATGTAGTCCATTGAGATGGATTCCCATGGCCTATCAGGAGTAGGAAGAGGGGTGTATAGGCCCTGTTTCTTAATCGTCGGTTTGACAATAGTGCAAGCAGTGTAGGACCTGATATACTTGTTGACCTCCTGTCGAAGTTTCAGCTAGTAAAAATGTTTTTGTAGCATCGACACTATCATTTTGACACCGAAGTGTCCTGCCACCCAACTGTAGTGGGCTTCCTAGATCAGCTTCACTCGCTCACCTGATGGAACACAGATATGGCCCAGACGACACAACAACCCATCCTAAAGATGAAAATTATCAACAACTGCGTTTTCACCCAACATTTGGTAGGTGGTGGCGAACTTAGAGTCCGTCTCATAGAGTTGAGGCCATCCATATGTCTCATGGCCACAAGAGTCTAGCACCATGGTGAGTGCCACGAATGGTGGCTTGCTGAGGCAATTAACAACGCAATTGGTGCTTCATATTTTATACTTGATGTTGAGGTGGAATTGCTGCAAGTATGTGGACCACTTTTGATAGCGGTCATTCTGCAATTTTCCCTGTGTCTACACAAACTGCAGTGGCTTATGATCAGTGTGGATGACTGTCTCCTTCCCAAGAATGTAATGTCTCCACTAGTAGTAGGCTTGTACAATGGAGTACATTTCATTGTCATAAG
This sequence comes from Picea engelmannii, assembly GCA_009831015.1. Classification (NCBI taxonomy): domain Eukaryota; kingdom Viridiplantae; phylum Streptophyta; class Pinopsida; order Pinales; family Pinaceae; genus Picea; species Picea engelmannii. Next base: position 499,911 of record ML778771.1, on the reverse strand, counting down.
TAGGGTAATTACAAACACTATCTGACAATGTCTCACTATGATATGCCATGGGGTGGCCATGCTGAGTGAGAACGACCCCCACAGCATAGTCTGAAGCATCTGTCTCTATATTAAAGGGATGTTGTAGGTCTGATAGTGAAAGTACTGGGGTTGAGCACAAGTACTGCTTCAAATCATTGAATGTTTGTTGTTGGGAATGACCCCACGCAAATTTTGCCTTATCGTTTCCCCTGTTTATTTGGCTAAGGGCACATGCAATATGGGAGAATCCCAACATGAAACTATGGTAGAAATTGGCAAGGCCCAAGAATCTCTGAAGCTCAATGAGTGTTGTTGGGGCTGGCCAGTCATAGATGACTTGGATATTGGTTGGATCCACATGCAAGCCATGTTGATCAATGATGTAGCCCAGGTAATGGGCCTTGTACATGCCGAAGGATCATTTTTCCAAGTTGGTGCATAGCTTGTGTTGTTGCAGGGTGTGTAGAACTTGCTGAATATGCTGCAAGTGTTTGACCCAAGTCTTGTTGTAAATTAGAATGCCATCCAGATACACCACTACAAACATATTGGTGAATCGTCGCAAGATATCGTCCATCATCCTCATGAAAGTGGCTGGAGAATTTGCCAAACCAAAGGGCATGACCAACCACTCAAAAAGGCCTTCTTTTGACTTGAAGGCGATCTTCCATACATCTGTTTTTTCTATCATGACCTGGTGGTATCTAGACTTCAGATCAATCTTACTGAAGTATTTGGCCCACATGAGTTGATCAAGGAGGTCTTCGATTCGAGGAATCGGGTACCAATTTCTCACCGTGATTTTATTCAGATCCCAATAATCAATACAGATTCACCAAGTTCCATATTTCTTCTATACCAACATGATTGGGCTCCTGCAAGGTGATGATCTGGGATGGATGTTCACCTTGTGGAGTAGTTCTTAGATCTGTCGCTTGATCTCCTCATTCTCTAATAAAGAGCGACGATAGACTGGCCCATTGGGCAGTGGTGCGCTGGGGGTTAGATCGATGGGGTGTTTGACTTGACAGTGCAGAGGTACCCCTATAGCTGAGGAGAATATATCTAAGTATTCTTCCATGACCTTTGTTAGAATATGAAATATTGTGTGCTCATTTTACCATTGACAATACCCTTGTCACTCAAACATAGGCCGAAGCTAGCCTCCGAGCACCTTAACCTTGAAAGAGAATCACTCCTAAAGAAAACCCTAGGCTAAATAGCCAAACAAAGGGTAGCACACCTTTCCCCAAGGATAGCACATCACAAAGAGCTGATCAAATAGTCCAAACCCTAGCCAAGAGATAGTCCAAGCGTAACTACTAGCAGCAACAATTGCAATGGCAACTCTCCTCCAAACCTCTGCACAAGACTGCAATTGCACTGCGCAGAACTGACTGCTGAGATGTATCAAATGAGAGACTGGTGCCCTGTATTTATAGTGGTTCTATCACACTTACTAGGGCTGACTTCTCCTTCTTGGCACCTGTCTGTTCAGTATATATTAATTCTTCTGGATGACTTCTTCTCTTGGAGGATAATAACCTAATACATATTGTCTTCTTGAGCCGACAAGTATTCTAGTGTTATTAGCCAACTCATTAGGGTTTCTCTCACTTCCTGGAGTCTTCTGTTCTCGTCAGGTTCACACATGGAGGTAAATACCTCCCGCAGCTACCATAATATCAACACTCCCTCCTAGCTAGGGAGGTATTATAGGTAATGGTCTTGAGAACAAAACATACCATTCACCCAGTAGCATCAACATAGTTATATGGACTAGATCATGACTAGATCATGAGCATCATCATCATCATCAGTTGCATCATCCCTCGAAACCATACTCTATCCGAGTAATCAGACATGATGCTCACTCCACAGAGTGATACAAGAGCCATTCTTCTAATCTAGAAGAGTAAATGTTCTGAACCATTTTCTGTCTGGAAAATCTCTATTCATCATTCATTTGGATGATGATTATCTCCAATAAACTACTGATAGTCTTCAATACAATCAGAACAAAAATAGATAACAACTGTGTTTATCCATAGTAGTACATAACTACAATCCAGTGGTATACTACCACACCAAGTAACACACAAGTACTTGATCAACAACTTATAGTTACAAACAATGGAACATATCCACCACAGTAGTATACATCTACTGTCATACAGTCTTCATAACAAACATCTGATAGCAACCTACACAGAAACAATGTTATGATATAAACTAAATCATTTGGGCCAATATTTCACTCAAATCTATGAGATCTAAAAGAATATCTTCCCTCAGTGTAGAACATCAACAATGGGCTATCTACCCTATTCTTCTCAAACAAGGAAGAATGATTGTTTTTGATTTATGAGCCTGGACCATTCCTCACCCTGGGCCATTCCTCCTACACTAATCAAAGTGCACC
>ML778771.1:463443-475257 GCA_009831015.1 Picea engelmannii | reverse complement strand
GATCTTTCCTTTCACCATATCCAACACTTTATTCTTGGCAAGGATGAGGTCAATCCTTGTCTTCCATGCTCTGAAGTTAGAGGCTCCATCTAACTTGTTCTTTGACTTCATAGAATAAGTCATGGATGCTTTGACTTGGTCAAACCCTAGATTTGACCAAAAATTCAAGCTTCACATCTTGGTTTTCTGAGAGTACCAGGAGATGTGCTAGGCTAGGCTGCACTGATCTATCTGGAGATTAGGTAAATCCATTCACTTAAGGTTCCTCAACAAGAGGATTAGGGTTTTTGCAACTACTCTCGCTAGTAACCCTAGTGGCAGTGTCTTGGAAGCTACTTCTGCTAGTAACCCTAGTGGCAGTTCCTCAGTGAGCTCAATATCCTAGTGGCCATGCTTCCTTCCAACATTTATACTAAATGAAGGAGGTGGGTCCATAACCTGTTAGAATATGAAAGATTGTGTGCTTATTTTACCATTGACAATACCCTTGTCACCCAACCATAGGCCTAAGCCACCCTTCGAGCACCTTAACCTTGATAGAGAATCACTCTGGAAGCAAACCCTAGGCTAGATAGCCAAACAAAGGGTAGTGCACCTTTCCCCAAGGATATTACATCAGAAAGAGTTGATCAGATAGTCCAAATCCTAGCACAGAGATAGTCCAAGCATAACTACTAGTTGTTGCAGTTGCAATGGAAGCTCTCCTCCAAACCTGCACACAAGACTACAATTGCACTGCGTAGAACTAGCTCTCTACAACTGCTGAGATGTGTCAAATGAGAGACTAGATCCCTGTATTTATAGTGGTTCTAGCAGACTTACTGGGGCCGACTTCTCCTTCTGGGTACTTGTTTGTTCAGTATATATTAATTCTTCTAGCTGACTTCTTCTCTTGGAGGCTAATAACCTAATACATATTATCTTCTTGAGCTGACAAGTCTTTTAGGGTTATTAGCCAACTCATTAGGGTTTCTCTTGCTTCCCGGAGTCTTCTATCCTTGTCAGGTTCACACATGGAGGTAAATACCTCTCGCAACTACCATAATATCAACAACCTTATCTACTTGCTTCCGTTGTGTGGATAGGTTGGCTGCAGAGACCTTGGATGTGGCTATGATCTTTTGCTTATTCTGAGAGCGAATCATGAAGAAGACAAAATTCCACATCTGAGAGATGACCTTCCTACATTGCTTAGCATAGATCAAGGAAATAGCACTAGGTGGGACTGCCTCGGGTATCCTGTACAATTTCCTATTCAAAATAATAATAACACTATGAGGCCTAGACTCATTTACAACATGACGTTTCCATCAATAAGGTTGGCCCAAAAGAACATCACAAACTTTGAGAGGAGCAAGATCACACAATACCTTGTCTTTGAAGGGATTGATGTCGTATGACAGTCGACATTGTTGGTTGACGTGGAGATTGCTTCCTTGGCAGAGCCATCCAATGGTGTAGGGTTGTGGGTGAGACGTTGTTGGCAGGGCCAGTCGCTTGATGACCTCTGCTGAGATGAGGTTCTTTTGACTACCGCTATAAATGATGAAGTGCAACAGGGTTCCTTTTACCCACATCTGTGAATGTAAGAGGCACTCTCCTTCTTCTGGCTCGTCTGGTTCACCAGGATGGAGCTTGGTGGTAGAAATGGTGGCACTGGGTTCCACGTCAATGATTCGTCTTTCCCTTTCTGGTTCTAGCTTAGAGTCAAAATCCGCATATGATTCAGAGGCTTTCACTTCAGCCACCAGCGACTGCTTTGAGCGACAGTCAGCAGTGTTATGCCAAGGGCTCTTATGGAAGTCGCACCACTTCCCGATATATTTCTTTGTCTTTTTGGTGTCCTTCTTTACTCGTGGCTTGGACTGGTTGTCCTGATACTGTCCATCTTTGCTATGTCCTTTTTTCTATGGGTTGGGGCTGCCCTTTCTTGGATTTTGTGTTGACGGGTTCCCAGGCCCAAATTTTCGTGTCTTTTGTTTGAGCTTTTTCTCGATTTTGACGGCATATCGGTAGGTCGCGCCCAAGGATGAGATGTCTAGAAATTCCATTTTTGTTTGGATGTATCTATATAGATCACTGTGATACTTAAGCACCAAATTTCACTCCGAATATTTGATACCCAGCTTGGTGCACAAGGTATGGAAGATATTTGTGAAATCTGGCACTGCTTAGTCTCTTTCTTGCTGTAGTGTGGTCCATTTGGTATACAGGTCGTCATAACTTCCGACAGGGTAGTATTTATCCTTAATAGCATCTCTGAAGGATTCCCAGGTGGTCGTGAATGAAAATAATGAGGTTTCCTCTATTTCCTTTTGCTCACAGAAAGTTTCCCACCAATCTTTGACATGGGGAATGACTTTAAGGAGCACAAAAGTAATGTTTTCTCTATTCGAAAAGTTATGGATAGAAAAATACCCTTCTAGTAGATTCACCAATTTTCTACAACATTTGCGTCTATCTGACCTTCAAATATAGGAATATTGAAGTTTATTTGTACCTTGAAGGGGGCAGTGCCTCCGTTTGAAGAAGATGCGTCGCCTGTTGGTAGCTGTCGAAGGATTTGCACGAAACTATCCATCATCTCATTCCTCTGTTGCATGAGGGATTCCTCAATCAACAGTTTGAAAGGATCTCTTGTCTTGTCATATTTATTTTCTCTTTCCATGAGAGGTCGCTTGGGTGTGTGAGAGCTTCTTTCCTCAAGAGAAACAAGCTCAAGACCCAACTCTTTGTACTCTGACCTCATTGGGGACATGCATTAACGTGACAAGGTGCAGACCGCTCTGATACCACTGATCCAGATTTTATGAGAATAATGAAATGAATACAGATTATTAACAGGTGCTTAACACAAAAATAACAGAGATATAGTAAAACTGGTTTTCTATTCAATAATGAAATAAGCTGAAACTGTAAAATGCAGCGGAAACAAGCTTGCTAGAATGGTGGTGGCTTATCTCTAAGAAGAGATGTGATGAATGCACGCATTCACAAGAAGAAGATTAAAATGAGGCTCGGAAGGCCTTTTTACAATAAACAAGAATTCCAAAAGCCCTAGACATCCAAAAACCTAACCCTAGGAGATGAAGCGCCAAAAGTCATGTGGGCCCCATTTGGGTAAGTTAGTACATCAACTTCCTGGGGTCGTAACTTTTGCATATGATCTTCGTTTAGGCATGTGATAGCCCATTGGAAAGGTATCGTCAAGGAGATTCATTTTGGGGGCTTAATCATGCTTTTGTTTATCATTGGGAAGCTTGATCCCAAAAAACCTTCATTTAGGCCCTCAAAATGGCCCTGGAAGTTAAAACTGCTAAAAATAGTAAATTGCCAAAATTGTCAGAAAACTATTTTGAGCCAATTGGAAAAGGTGGGTGGCAACCGATATCCATCTGGATCATTCCCTACCATTATTATTTATCATGACTTATGATACTCTTCTCCAACAACCTTGCATATGGATGGATAGAAACAAAAGACTATTTTTGCAAATGGATTGCCTAAATTTCAACACTACACAAGACAAGTGTATCACATTGCACTAATGTGATGTTTGCAAGGTTTGTGAAGTATCAACAACCAAGCTGACAACATGAGTACATGTTCCAAGGCCCCCACCTGAACTCAATTCTATTATTACATGTTTAGTGTGCCAGTGAATCAAGCAACATATTTATCACATCTGGGCCCTCTACAAGCCAAGCAACTGAGATCCCAAACGTACAAGTTGCATTTACATACAAATAAAATATTGTTAGTCATCTCTTTCTTGACCCATTCTACTCACGAAGTGAATATTCTCAATTGTTTATTTGATTACCAAGTAGGTAAATATTTAGATAATCTTGTGAATTCTATGAATCAATATTTTCATCAAATGTATATCCTCATGGGAGATAGCATAAATCTACTTGTTATGGTTGGAAAAAAAACAACTCTCATTCACAATTCCCATGCATGAGTCAATATTACCATTGTATCTCAACTCACGAATCTCATTTAGAGAGATTATATGTGAATCGAGCAGTTTAAAATGTCATTATGACACATCATATAATTTCCCTTCCTTGCCACAAATTAACTCACTACATATGTCTCATCTTCATGGTCTTTCTCCATTGTCCACTATTCAATTCCTCCTACTTCCAAACCTAAAGAAATATTGACTTTGATTTGGTTTCCACCATGAGGTCCAATAACCATGACACAAGATGCCACAACCCATGGGGCACTACTACCCTAAATCATGCACTGGGCCAACATTAACAAGGTCCATTCAATTTTTCAAGTAGTGTCGATGGATTCATCATGCTCGATGGTTCCCTTGGGAAATTTTTTAATTTTTCATCCATAGTTTAAACGAGGCGTGATGGCTTCATTTAACCTTTTTTTAACTTTCAAACATTCAAAAAGGAACAAGAAAATCAACCACGGGTTTGAATATATTTGAAATTGAATAAACCAACAAGTCATTTCTGTGTATGCTTGTTATCATGGAGAGACCTCAAGCCGTAGCAATTTAATTAGCTTTTTTCTTCTTCCCTTTTTTAATTTTTAGGCAAGCATACCCAAGTGAAAGCACCCAAAGGCCCAAATATGACCACTTTCTTTCCCTAAAATTGATCAAACAATGGAGTGGCTAATGCAAGGTTCCTTCATACATCTTTGGGCTTGACTTGGATACATGTTTTTGGGCTCACGTCATGGCTTATGATATTTTCAATACTAAAAATTAACCACACACTCAAGCCATAAGCTAGTTGTTACTCACTAAATAATTAAGATGAAGAAAGGTCATATGTTACTCACTAAATCATTAGGATGAAGAAAGGTTTGGAGTAATACATACACAATTTTGAATAGTAGACCCAAAGTCCACAACATTTGAACCTTTCTCAAATTATAATAAATCTAAATGTATAAATAAACCTAGCAATTTGTAACCATTAACTAAAAACATAATGATACATTAATCCTTGATTACATAATTCACAGAAAAAGAGAGTGGTGAGAAACTTACTTGAGAGTTCAGGAAATCAACTCACTTACAATGCTAGGGATGTTGAACCGTTGCACTCCCATATTTGATCCAACATGTTGCAACAAATTGTGGGGGACAAATCTCCTCTCAACGAACCCCTCAGTCATCACAACTATGATCCCCTGAAACCTCAATCAACTACCTATGCTAGCTTCCAAGCCTTTTTCCTCAAATTGCACAAGAAAAAGATGTCAAAATTTCTTCTCCACCTTCATTATATAGAATTCTTCTTACCCATTCATGCAAGAGGTTTCATGCACGAGTTACACTTGTCATTAAGTAATAGATCATGCAATTCTTAATTTAGATTTGTAAATTTAGATTTCCTTATTTTTACTCTTTTATTCTATAAATAAAGTAGTTCCTTTTATTTATTTATTTCCTAATGGTTAAGAATATGTGTAACACCCTATTTCCCCCAATTTCTAATTAATCATAAAATAAGAATTACCATGCTAAGGCATGTGGAAAATGTAAATGTATTATTGTTTGAGTTGCCAATAACTTACTGTGGGGGTGAAGCCTTGAAATTACTGGCCATGATATCACTAGAGGAAGAATGTGAAAACTATACGAGAGGGTTCATTATACCAAGTAACCCCAAATTTCCCTTGATGAGAATGACAAACCTCCTTCGGATCCCAAGGAGAGAAATCAGTTAATGAAGAAAGGACCAGTGGTTGAATTATCAACCACCCCAATGAATGGGAGCATGGTCTAGCTGCATAATGTTAGCCTGAAGTACCACAGAGGCCTACAGACCCGAGCTTCCTTCTGACCGAAGGAGCGTGATGGGTCAGGAGCCTTCCAAAAGAAGGAAGGTAAGATAGATACATGGAAAACTAGAGAGAGGAGACAAGATACGACAACACAATCTCATAAGGGAGATGCGCGAAGCTCTCTAGGGGATAATGAATAGAAGGCCACAATCTTGATGCAGAGGGAGCATATGATAAACCTCTCCAAGGCCATAACAAAGAGAAATCTCTGAAAGTTGCAGAGAACAGAGCCCGACTAGAAGCTGAACTGAGAGAATCCTTGATAAATGTGAGAGTTCCCTGGTGATATCATGGCTTGGCATGGGGGTGGTTAGAGTGCTAATAATGAATGCCTCTAAGCCTATGTTCGGGTGGAAGGATGAACACCCATAGTCAGTTAATTGGCTACCACCTATAATAGATAAGTGATCGCATATCTCGTGTATTTAAGTGGTATTGTGAGTTAAAGTTGGATATACTATGAATGTTGCAGGGATGGTTGTGTTTTCTTAATGAATTATAATGTATTTCCTTCTTTGTATCTACTTGAATGTAAAATTAGGCAAGTAGGAAATCATATGGATAGGACATGCTTATACTCGTAAATGCTTGCGTCCTGTGATGGCTTAAGCTAGAGTCACAAATTGTGAGTTCGTCGACCTTAGGCATAGTTCTTGTAGGCATGTCAACCCTCATAGTCATTATGAGTCCCTTGGAGGACAGAGTTATTAAGATCAGGAGAGGTAGTGCAAATATGCACAGGCTATCTGTGAAGCTAGCAAAGACCGAGAACCACTCAAGTCCTAGACTTGATGAAGGAGCACAAGAGGTGTGCAAAAGACCCTTCTAAGTGATTAAGCTCAGGAGAAAGAGTGCAAGGCTATTAATTCCTTCATAACTGATGAAGCTCAGGAAGGATAATGAGTTTTAAGTATTGAAAGAGAATATCCCTTTGTTTGGAAGATGAATGGATGAAATCCGTTCAGAAGGTTCTAAGGTCAGTCATGACAGTTAGATTTGAAGGAGAACAGGCGTTAACGCCTCGAATCCTTCAGTCTTTGCAAGTTCGACAAATTAAATAAATCCGTTGTAAGGGATTCAAAACCTCCGACGTCCAAAGTCATGAAAGGATCTGGACCATAGATCTTTGGATCCATCGGGGTCCTTCTCGACTGTCTGATCTACGAGATCGGAGATTCACGCTTCATGAGAATTATGAGTTGGAGTGGCCAAAACCTCAGATGCCCAACATCATGAAATGATCTGGACCGTAGATCTAAGGATCTATTGGGACCCTCCTTGACTATCGGATTGGAAAAATCAAGGATTTGTGCATTGGGAAATTCTCACGTTGGCACGACTAAACTCTCAAAACCCGAAATTGTGATGTGATCTAGACCGTTGGGTCGGGGAAAGTTGTGGACCTTCGAACTGACGCGAGTATATTAACGCAAGGAGTATGTGGGAATTCAATATTCCCTAAGGACCAAGCTCGGAAGAGCCAAGTGCCTTTCTGAAGTGCAGATGAGGTCCAAGACGTGAACTTGTCTCAAGTTTGTAAGCTCAGGAGGAGGAACTACAGTGATCATTGGATCTATCATCGTGAAATATCTAGATCGTCAGATCATAGTCTAGACAATGAGGATTAAGCATAGAGGAAAACATATCTAAGTTTTTTGGTCTGAGCGTAAAAGAATCGTGGCCTCCCAATCAAGGTAAAGTGCACTAACGATAAGCCTTGAGGGTAAACAAGAGGAACAGGGTTCCAAAGTCCTGAAATCATCAGAACCATCAATCCAGGAGGACATGGCGAGAGATTAGCATTTCCCTGACTCGCGATTAAGGGAAGTCAAAGGGTGGAGTTGTGAGAATTCAAGAAACACAAAATCACGATTTGATCTGAGCCTTTAGATCGTGGGGAGTTGTAAGCCACTGATTTGATGCTCGCAAGTATCAAGAAATCAAGAATCCGGAGAATAGAGGTGAACCAACCTCCAAAGTCGCGAAATGCGAAATTGCGACTTGATCGTAGTCATCGATCAAAGGAAGATCATGGACTGTAGATCTAGTCTTATCAGGGGTTCACAACTCAGAATCCAGAAGTAAGAGCTTTGGAAAATCGTGGAACACGAAATCATGATTTGATCACAGCCGTGGGATCACGGAGGATCATGGATAGTTAATTTGACGCGGGTAAATTTTGGGGAATCAGGGATCGGGAAATACCCGATTCACGAGAAAGGATCTGGACCATCAGGTTACGATAGACTGTGGACCACTGATCTGACGCCATAAGGAGTTCGGGGATCAAAAGAGTCAGGGTGAATCACATGCAAAGACCTGACATGTGAAGTTGTGAAACACCTTTAGGTAAGGCTTGCGGTCACAACCAGTGGTCGCATGGAGGAATCTTACACCTGGTGCTAGTTCGCATGGGTGAATTCTTGCAAGGACCCATGGATCTATTCCTTAGAATATTCCAGTAGGGAACCGAAGAGCTGCTTCAACTCAGAAATTTTGAAGGTCCATTGACTAGGATTAGAGACCATGGATGGACGATTCAACTAATTGAGGAAATAAAATTTTATTTTATTTTATGCCCCGTAGTGGGTGTGTGAAAAAATGGCATCAGAGCATGGTTACAACACTTGTCTTTCTTGGGATCATGTACGAGTCATGTAAGGAGATATTGTTATTTGCATTTACTCCTTAAGGAGAATGATTACAGATTGAACCTGTGATTTTGGGAATTCTTGTTGAATTTTAGCAGAAGAATTTTTTTAGCCCTTCTCAAAGTGATATCTACTCTTATTAGAGTAGGGATATGCTAATTAACATTTATAATAATAATTGAATGTGGATAGTGGAAGGAGGTAGGGCTCTGTCAAGGGAAGTTGAAGCCCGAAGGATGGATGACTTGGTGTTCGTAACTCTGCTTCTAAGCATGGGCATTTGGAACTTCAGGCACTGATGGTGGTGGATTGTATAATGGTTAATACCATTGTGGGCTTAGTAATCTGATAGGATCAGGTAGGATCATTGGCAATTATAGTTACTGTTTTATATTAAAATTAGAGTATATAACTCCTCATGACCAGAGAAAAGTGAGATAGGTAAGACCCTATGGATGTTGAGGCAAGGAGGTTTTCTTTCTAAGCTGTTGTCGCATAAAGAGGAAAGTGACCCTGGTTGGTTATATCCATGAGAGAAGGAAACATCAACACGATATATGATTGTGAGATTAGTCCTGTAAGTGACAAAAATCTCAAACTAAAGGATACTAATGATGAAATTAAACTAACAAGTGAATGCATTAGGTAAAAAGGTGCAATAGATGCACCTACATATACATGAATGTGTATACTTTATCATAAGGATGCTTGGAAGATCCTTGGAAAAAGGATATAGAAGCCTGATATGTCCATATGTGTGAATGACATGGAAAAGGTGTAATTAATAAGCTAGCAGGATGAATACTTAACTGTGCTTAATTATGCTTGAGTGAATGGGTTTAATGCATTGTGAAGCTTCTTAATATGAATCTTGATATCAATACCATTTGGGTATGAATGATATTAAATGTGCAATTGATGCACATGTATGATGAAAGAGCATAGTTGTAGGAAGTGGCACCATATGGTTGCCCTGATGAGGGAAATATAAAGAAAGAATTGATCTTGCCTAGATTAAACAAATACTATGGATGCATGGCTGACTCCATTCTGAAGAGTCATGAAAGTTTTGTTCCAAGTAATAGCTTGAGGGGAATGTATTCCCTTTCCTCAGGGAATACTAATATAATTAGATAGAAGGGAAAATGAGCAAAGATGTTATGTTGTCATAATAAGAGGTAAATGATTATGCCTTTGGGAATCACATGAGAATGATTGTGAACAATCCTGAGTTGACTGATCTTAAAAGTAAAGATGTATGTGGGTTGTGAAATATACCTATGACAGCTACATGCAGGCTTAGGATTATGAATATGGTTAAATACATCATGGATGTAAGTTAACAAAACTAGAATACGTATGGATACATAATTAGGTACATGATGAAGATGCATGTTTATATTCCTTAAGGAATATTTCATAAACATATAAAAGCTAACTCAAGGTTGAGTCTAGCACAGATAGTGATGGATATGCAATAAGGAAGTTGCATGCTGAAGGAATTCCCCATGGAGGAACTGTGCGAAGATTCTGTCAGGAAAACAAAGTCACAACCTTAATGACTGCTGAGAATTAAGCAGTAAGCCACAAGTTTATATGAATACATATATATGTACTAGAATCCTAGCTTACATTTTGAAAAACATCATGTAATGAGTAGAAGACTAATAAATGAATATTGACCATTATGATAATCGAATGGTAATGTGTTGGATGCACTGGTTCATGATCCATTATGAACACAAAATTTACTATTAAAGCATGTTGTTGTATTCTAAAAAGGGTTAGGGTGAGGCCTAACCAAGGTAGCTCAAGGAAAAGAGCAGGAATATCCCAACAGGGAGTAGAATTGAAAAAGCAGAGAAAAGACATTGAGGCCTTAGAAATAACTCAGTCGGACTGAAAAGTCCTAGGCGATGTAGAAAGAATTTGAAGAAGGGGAGAGCCCTCAATTATTTACTTGCTGTGTATTATGTTTTCTTTTTCTTCTTTGGGATGAGAATGCAAGATACCAAGTATATAAAATATGAAGAACATAATTGAAATGCTAGAAATAACAGAATATCAGTAAAATATCCAGCATAATCTTCACAATACACAGAAATAATATACGAAATAGCAACAGAAATAGCACTTTGAATTAGATAGCAATGTTCACAGGCCTCTTCGAGGGGGAAACCTCTAGTCGAGCAGCACTCTGTTACAGTAATCTCCAAGCTAGGGTTCTTCATACCCTCGACCCTTATTTATACTAAATATGTCTCTTAAGAGAAGCATCTAGAGGAAGATCCTTCTAGAAGCGGAAGCTTCTATTAGGTCTTCTTACATCCACCTTATTTTATTTTATTGAAAGGTCTTATTAATATTGACCTTTATTACATCTGAATACATTGATCTACCTATGTGCGGGTTAGGACCTTAACATGTCCGCCCCCTTAAAAACAGCCTTGTCCTCAAGGCTTGAGATTTGGAAACTGCTGCAAAATGGTAGCTGGTTCCCAAGTGGCATCTGTTGGAGTCATATCTGTCCACTTTACTAGCACTTCCTTGATGGTTCTCTGACGCAGGCGACGCTCCCGCTGGTCCAAAACTGCTTCTGGTTGTAGCCAAATGGATCCTTCTTCGGCTAACTCTGGAAGGTTGGTTTGAATGTGGCACTTGGTTCCAATCACCTTCTTCAAGCATGAAACATGAAAAACCGGATGTAGCTTCGATTGACTGGGCAGAGCTAACTGATATGCGACTTGTCCCACACGCTTTAGAACTGTGTAAGGGTCATTAAATTTGGGTGCTAGCTTTTGACACTGCTCGGCCTTGAGGGAAGTTTTCTTATATGGTTGCAGACACAGAAACACCTGATACCCTTCTACAAAGTGACGTTCCGAGCGACCTTGATCTGCTTGCTGCTTCATTCTATTCTGGGCCATGACCAAGTTCTCTTTAAGGGTACAAAGGATATCCTCTCGAACTGTAAGTGTTTGGTCGACCGCCTAGACCTTTGAGGTACCCGGTAAGTATGAGAGAACTGGTGGTGGTTTCTGTCCATACACTGCTTCAAAAGGAGTCATGCGAGTGGCCGTATGGTATGTAGTGTTGTACCACCATTCGGCGAGGGGTAACCATTGAGCCCACTAGTGTTGTTTTTCAGAGGCAAAGCACCTCAGATAGGTTTCCAAACACTTGTTGACGACTTCCATTTGACCATCTTTCTGGGGATGATAAGCTGAGCTGAGATGCAATTGTGTTCCTTGTAGCTTAAACAGTTCTTGCCAAAAGTTGCTTGTGAAAGTTGGGTCCCGATAAAAAACAATAGAGTTGGGCATGCCATGAAGCTTGAAGA
>ML778771.1:436603-458703 GCA_009831015.1 Picea engelmannii | reverse complement strand
TTCAGGAATTCTAGGCCGATCCATACACAGGTGCTGTCTGATGCGCTACCACTCGAAGGGGTACCAACAGGGGTTACAAGGGTGGCCAACAGATGTGCGCTTAAGAACCACTTGTATTTCCTGCGTGTATGAATCCCACAACCACGGGTTTATGCGTGTAACGACAGATCTCTGTGGCTTAAAGATGCCAGAATACGTCTCTACCCTGAAAAAAAAATACCCACAATTTCTACCAAGGAAAGTGCTCTGATACCACTTGCAAGATACCAGGTATATAAAATATGCAGAACATAATTGAAATGCTAGAAATAACAGAATATTAGTAAAATATCCAGCATAATCTTCACAATACACAGAAATAATATACGAAATAGCAACAGAAATAGCACTTTGAATTAGATAGCAATGTTCACAGGCCTCTTCGAGGGGGCAACCTCCAGTCGAGCAGTGCCCTGTTACAATTATCTCCAAGCTAGGGTTCTTCATACCCTCGACCCTTATTTATACTAAATATGTCTCTTAAGAGAAGCATCTAGAGGAAGATCCTTCTAGAAGCGGAAGCTTCTATTAGGTCTTCTTACATCCGCCTTATTCTATTTTATTGAAAGGTCTTATTAATATTGACCTTTATTACATCCGAATACATTGATCTACCTATGTGCAGGTTAGGACCTTAACAGAGAAAGTTAGTACGTGGATGAAATTAAATTTCTTGACACCATAATGATGATGGTTGTATTACTATAGAAACGATTGAAATTTTTTGTGTTGCACTCATGAAAACATTAAGGATAATGTGATGAAGTGCATACAGATATACTAGGACATGTCTGAAAATGTTTTATTTATTTGAATGCTATGGTACTTGCATTTTTAACTTACATGACAACTAATGTGTTTACGATGTATGTCATGTGTAGGAAGAAATATATTAGAACTGTTGAAAAAGGAAGTTTCCAATAATGAACAACCTCAATCAGAGGATGACTATGAGACGGTTCTTGTTGAAAGATTATTGAAGGGAATTTAAAAGTCCCCATGGAGCACCACTATTGGAATAATATCAGAGGGGGTGCTAGCAACCATAACCAATATAAAAATGTCCAGGCCTATGTGGCACAAGGTATGAAGAGATTGGGTAATAATCCCTTCTGAAATGTTTTACGGTCTTAATGTTATGTATGAAATGTTGAAAGGCAGTTGTATGCTTTGGATACCCAAGTAGGGTATGATTTAGGAAGGAGAACCTGAATGATGGAGGCGTGAACCTATGGTAGTAAACATTGATTGTAATCCTCGGAAGAATTCATGAACTTATATGTCATGAATACATGGACCAATCAAGGAACGATCGGAAACAAAAGTGCACATAGATAGCACATTGCATGGAATTTCTTCAAGGAAATGCATGTTTGCATAAAGGACAAACAATGGATTTCCCATTGAGGAAGGAGGACCTTCCAACATTTCTACTCACATTGTATAGGTGTTAGAGAAAACCAGATTTAGGTGGCCATGAGTGTTGGCACCCTGGTTATTAATGGAGGAAGAATGATTAAAAGCATTCATGTGAAACTTTTGATTTTCATATGTACTGATTTGGGATCGTGATCATCCTGTGGCCGGAAGCATAACCCTGTTGCAACAATGAATGAGAATAAATAAACCATATGGTGAAAAGCTTGGCTAAATTACAACACACCATGGAAAAGTACTTGTCAACAAGTATGGGAAACTTAAAACCAATGCAATGGTGCATTGGGTATGAATGTGGCCACGAATGTTGGCGCATTCATTAAAATCAATTGATATCTGAATTACATTTTGAAAAATTTGGTAGGCTGGAATGATGCATAGGTAAGGGATGATGTATCCTTTTTGCTTGGTATCCTTGAATAGATGAAAATGACTTGGACTATTAGTATGACTGATTTTGAAAAGATAATGTACATGGAGAATAACAATTTTTTGGTTGAGGAATGTTGAAACTACTGGAGGAATGGGTCTTGGATATGGCAGTATTGTAAGCCCATAAGAAAAACCAATTTCCTATTGATCCAAACTGCAGGGAATGTTGAAGTGCAGAAAGCAAAGGAGTCTTGAATATGGAAGCGTTGTAAGCCCATAAGGAAGACCAATTGCCTGCTGAGCCAAACCACTATGGCAAGGAAAGTCCCATAATTATGAATCTGCTTCCTGTGCGGAACAAATATGAAAATAAAATGTAGAATTGGAAATCTGTAGGTAATAGATTTACAAGGAAATTCTGAATTTAAAATTTATGATGATGTCTCATGAATTTTTGTATGCCTATGATACAGGTGAAAGGAAAAGATATGCAAAGAGTCCAGAGATGAGAGACTGAGCTCTCGGGTTTGAGCAAGAACTGAGAAAAAGGGTGTGTTCTGATTGTAGGAAATAGAGACTGACTCAGGAGAAGGAGAGTAACCTTCATCCCTATCTATGTATGTGCTAGGAGAAGGAGAGTAACCTTCATCCTTAACTTTTGTTGAGTCAGAAGGATGTCAAGATGAAAAGCATGAAAAATGGATACCATTGAGCCATGAGAGCCCCATGATAAGAAATGATCACCTGAAATATATTGTGTTGAGGTAACACAAGCTAGAGGGATGCCTCGACAGAGAAAGTCTGAGGGACACCTCGACTGTAAGACTAGATAGAGTCTCTGAAATTATTTCTGTGCGAGAAAACCTTGGCAGGGCAAGATGGATCACATGAGGAAATTTATAGCAGAGAAGGGGATGCCTAAGCCTGGGCCTAGAGGATGAGTGACCGCAAGGAAGAGGATATCTTAATAGTTCTTGTAAACTATTGGGATCATGCGCACGGTGGGTAGTTCTTCGTGTGTGAGAAAAACTTGGCAAGGCAAGATGGGCCACCCGAGGGATTGTATAGCAGAGAAGGGGATGCCTAAGCCTAGGCCTGGAGGGTGAGTGACTGCAAGGAAGATGAAACCATGATAGTTCTTGTAAACTATTGAATTGGGATCATGCACTCAATGGGTATGTCAAGGAAAAACAATGAGCCTGGATAACAAAACAACCATGTGGATACAAATCCATGAATTGCACAAATAATGATTGTGCTAAGATTATGAAAAATTTCCTAGAAATTTTTATGCAACATTTTCGCATAAGAATATGATTAACATTCTTGTTGTGCAAGAATTATTGAAAGTAGGCGACCAAGATTAAGGGTCTGAAAAAAGAACCTGACTGAGAAAGAAGGATTGATATTTACGAAACAACTAAATGAGAAAGGCATGACAAGAGCTTTTGTGAAAGAACACCGAGGACGGTGTTCCTTTAAGGGGGAGGGAATTGTAACACCTTGTTTCCCCCAATTTGTAATTAATCATAAAATAGGAATTACCATGCTAAGGCATGTGGACAATGTAAATGTATTATTGTTTGAGTTGCCAATAATTGAATGTGGGGGTGAAGAATTGAAAGTACTGGCCATGATGTCACTAGAGGAAGAATGTGAAAATTATACGAGAGGGTTCATTATACCAAGTAACCCAAAATTTCCCTTGATGAGAATGACAAACCTCCTTCGGATCCCAAGGAGAGAAATCAATTAATGAAGAAAGGACCAGTCATTGAATTATCAACCACCCCCATGAATGGGAGCATGGTCTAACTGCAAAATGTCAGCCCAAAGTACCACAGAGACTTGCAGACCTGAGATTCCTTCTAATAGAAGGAACGTGATGGGTCGGGAACCTTCCAAAAGAAGGAAGGTAAGATAGATACATGGACAACCAGAGAGAGGAGACAGGATACGACAGCGCAATATCATAAGGGAGATGCACAGAGCTCTCTGGGGGATAATAAATAGAAGGTAGCGAGCTTGATGCAGAGGGAGCATCTAATAAACCTCGCTGAGGCCATAACAGAGAGAAATATCTGAAAGTTGTAGAGAACAGAACCCGAGCAGAGGCTGAATAAAGAAAGAATCCTTGAGAACTGTGAGAGTTCCCTGGTGATATCATTGCTTGGCATGGAGATGGCCAGAGTGCTAAGAATGAATTCCTCCGAGCCTATGGTCGGGTGGAAGGACGGACACCCACAGTAAGTTAGTTGGATACCACCTGTAATATATAAGTAATCACATATCTTGTGTATTTAAGTGGTACTGTGAGTTAAAGTTGGATATACTATGAATGTTGTAGGGATGGTTGTGTTTTCTTAATGAATTATACTGTATTTCCTTCTTTGTATCTTCTTGAATGTGAAATTAGGCAAGTAGGAAATCATATGGATAGGACATGCTTATACTCGTAAATGCTTGCGTCCTATGGTGGCTTAAGCTAGAGTCACGAATTGTGAGTTCGTCAACCTTGGGCGTAGTTCTTGTATGCATGTCAACCCTCATAGTCATTCTGAGTCCCTTGGAGGAAAGAGTTATTAAGCTCAGGAGAGGTAGTGCAGATATGCATGGGCTCTCTGCGAAGCTAGCAGAGACCGAGAACCACTCAAGTCCTAGACTTGATGAAGGAGTGCAAGAGGTGTGCACAAGACCCTTATAAGTGATTAAGCTCAGGAGAAAGAGTGCAAAGTTCTTTAGTCCTTCATAACTAATGAAGATCAGGAAGGATAACGAGTTTTAAGTATCGAAAGAGAATATCCCTTCGTTTGGAAGATGAACAGATGAAATCCATTCGGGAGTTTCTAAGGTCTGTCATGACAGTCAGATTTGAAGAAGGAGCACAAGCGTTAACGCCTCGACTCCTTCAGTCTTCGCAAGTTCAGTGAATTAAATGAATCTGTCATAAGGGATTTAAAACCTTCGATGTCCAAGGTCACGAAAGGATTTGGACCATAGATCTCTAGATCCTTCAAGGCCCTTCTCGATCGTCCGATCTACGAGATCGGAGATACACACTTCGGGAGAGTTGTGAATTGGAGTGGCCAAAACCTATGACGCCTGACGTTGTGAAATTATCTGGACCGCATATCTAAGGATCTATTGAGACCCTCCTTGACTGTCGGATTGGCGAAATCAGGGATTCACGCATCGGTAAATTCACACATTGGCATGACTAAACTCCTGAAAACTGAAGTTGTGATGTGATCTAGACCATTGGGTTGAGGAAGGTTGTAGAACATCGATTTGACACTAGTAGATTAACGCAAGGAGTACATGGGAATTCGATATTACCTAAGGACCAAGCTCAGAAGAGCCAAGCGCCTTTCTGAAGTGCAAATGAGGTCCAAGAGGCAAACTTGTCTCAAGTTCGTAAGCTCAGGAGGAGGAACTATAGTGATTGTTGGATCGATCATCATGAAATATATAGACCATCAGATCATAGTCCAGACAACGAGGAAGAAGCGCAGAGGAAAATAGATCTCAGTCGTTTGGTCTAAGCGTAAAAGAATCATGGCTTCCCAATCAAGGTAAAGTGAAGTAATGATAAGCCTTGAAGGTACATGAGAGGAACGAGATTCCAAAGTCTCGAAATCATCAGAACCATCCATCCAGGAGGACATGTGGTGAGAGATCATCATTTCGCTGATTTGCAACTCAAGGAAGTCAAAGGGTGGAGTTGTGAGGATTCGCGAAACGTGAAATCATGATTTGATATGAGCCGTTAGATTATGGGGAGTTGTGATCCATCGATCTGACACTCGCAAATATCGAGAAATTGAGAATCAGGAGAATAGAGGTGAACTAACCTCCAAAGTCACGAAACACGAAATTGCAACTTGATCACAGTCGTTGATCGAAGGAAGATCGTGGACCGTAGATCTAGTCTTATCGGGGGTTCGCAATTTAGAAAAAGGAAGTAAGAGTTTTGGGAACTCATGAAACGCAAAATCATGATTTGATCATAGTTGTGGGATCACGGAGGATTTTGGACCATTGATTTGACACAGGTAAATTTCATGGAATCAGGGATCGGGAAAGACCCAATTCGCAAGAAAGGATCTGGACCATCGAATTACGGGAGCTCTGGACCATTGATCTGACGTCGTCGGGAGTTCAGGGATCGAAAGAGTTAGGGTGACTCACATGCAAAGACCCAACACACGCAGTCGTGAAATGAATTTAGGTAAGTCCTATGGTCATAGCTAGTGGTCGCGTGGAGGAAGCTTACACTTGGTGCTAGCTCGCACGGGTGAAGTCTCGCAAGGACCCGTGGATCGATTCCTTAGAATATTCCAATAGGGAGCCGAAGAGCTGCTTCAGCTCATAAATTTTGAAGGTCCATTGACAAGGATTAAAGACCATGGATGGATGATTTGTCTAATTGAGGAAATAAAATTTTATTTTATTTTATGCCCCGTAGTGGGTGTGTGACAACATGTGTTTCCTCCTAAGAGGTCACAAGTTCAAATACAAAGGGGGGTAGGGTATGTATACCTCCGTAGACTTTACCAGTCAAATCACTGGGTATAAGGGGTCCCTTGTCCCATAAGCAAGGGGATCTCATACATCAATTTGGTGACTCGCTTGGCTGTGACCTTAAAAATAGATTATTATTATTATTATTATTTTAATCTTTTACTTTGTTTATTATTTATTTTTCTTTCTATTTTTATACCATTCATATATTTATTTATTTATTATTGTTATTATTATTTAATAATATGGGGCATTACAGGAGTACAATATAACCATCTAAGTTGTCCCTGTCTTGCTTTATGATCAAATACCCCTTTGATTTTATCTTGGTTTATTACCATTTGATCAAAAGCATGCCTTCTAGGCTCATCAAATTATACGAGTTGATCAATCCTTCCTTTCAAAACATTCTCCTTAATATAAATAAAATGGCAAAAATATGATATAACTTATGAACAACACATTATACATGAACAAAACTCATCATCATTTGCTTGGTTATTCTTGTGTAATCATGGGTCTTTCCTACTCCCTTTAGTGAAAATTTTGGTTAAATATTTCCCTTTTTCATTTGTATTATATTCTTGACTCTTCAGTTGTATCATATTCTTCTCATCTTCATTCTTGGGTGGAAAAGCATCATCAATACTATCTTCAAATGCAAATGGAAAAATGGAAAAGTCTTGAGAATAATCAAGGTTCATGGAAACCACATAATAAACGATAGGTTCTTTAACATCTTCATAAGGTTTCCTGTAATGATATTATTTTATTGGCATTAAGGAATTTGTAAGGATTTATAGTTCTTGAAATCCATCATCACTCCAATCCAATTGAATTCAAAGGGACACTAGGATCCTCTACTTGGTGTTTCACAATGTACTTCCTATACAAAGTAACAAAGGTCCCATCATTGATTAGGATGGTTGCATAAGATAAATCCATTTGGATACTACCACCCAATGTTGCATCTCATTTTCTAGACAATAATGTTCCCCAAGCATTGAGCACATCTATCACTACAACTTATGTTAAGATGGAGATATCAGGATATGTAGTTAGGTAAACCCTAATATCCTTAAGCAAGCCAAATCCCTTGATCAATATTGAATCATTCCCACATGCATTCTTGTATGGACTTGTTGTTTTCAACCCTAATTCATTCATGACCTTTAAAGACATCACATTGATGGAAGCCCCAAAATCTAACATAGAATTATGAATAAGGAGGTTATTCACTACCAAGTTGATAAAGAAAGGTGTGTTCCCTCCATTATTTCTATAATAATCCATAGTTTTTAATAAAATAGGAGGGTCTTCACATTCTGTGGTAAGGATTTTTTTTCAATTTATCCATTTATGATGGGATCTTGATTAATTCATAGAGAGGTACATGGACATCGAGTTTTTCTAAAACATTCATCATGCCAACATTCAATTAGAAATCATCATTCTTATGTGGTGTTGATGGGGGAGTAGGGTTTGTGTCCAAGGGTAAATGGTATATAATCCATTTCTTGGAGGATGTTGAAAGTCATCAGGTTGAGAAACTTTGGGTGCTTTATTTCTTCTAGAGTATTGCAAGTACTTGTCTTTCCTAAGATTGTCCTTGGATTCTTCATCCATGGCATTCAAAATTTCTAACCTAGATATCCTAGAAGCATCCCTACTCCTTCTCTTGATTTGCTCCAATTGCGCACTTGTAATAGTGTAGTTTTCTCTAGGGATAACATGTATAGGATCCATACATTCAACTAAATTCATAAGTTCATAGCTTTTAGGATCTTCACCTCCCTTGTGGACTTGATTTTTAGGGCATTCTCTATGAAACTCTTTGCAATAAAAACACCAAGGGATCTCTTCCTAGTTAATCACATCAGAAGGAAAAAGGGCATTAGGAACCCTTTGCTCATGAAATGTAGGAATCTATTCCCTTAGCTTCATTGAAGTCATGCAATCTACAACATATCCAAGGTGTTTTCTTTATCAAGTACAACATGTTGCTTGATAGGATTTGATTGGATTGAATTCCTCCTACTCCTTGATGTGTCCCTCAAATAGAGGTGAGGTTTGATAGTGGTGTTGCCAAATTGATACACTACATGGTAAATTTTAGAGGAGATGAGAAGGTTTTCCCTAAGGGTTACATAAATAATTGTAAGCAGGAAATAGTTGATTCATATTTTCCTACCTCAGTATCTTCAGGAAATGGAACTCTTTATCAAAACTTGAGTTGATTGGCATTGGCCTTGGCAGTTAGAACTACATCCAAAAAAATATTTGGAGCCAAGAATCACATCCACTTAGTGTATGTTTATTTTATTGATTATATTAGAGGAAGTTTTCTTTAGAGTCCTAGTAGTTCTTGCTTGAAAACTAACTATCATGTGCAGGTTACACATGGAAAAAGTACTCACATGCCATCGGTATATTTTCAATAGATACAAAGTATTTGTAGATCCTAGTTGTTTATCAACCTGATTTCTATTATGTTGTCAGCTAGTTGTGGTGTGTAGGTTACATTAGACCACAATGGGCCATTGAATGTTTTTTAAGAAAAAACAACTTACAGCCATCAAAAGAACAAAGAAAAATGGAACACCACAGAAGATCCTTGAAGCAGATGTCACCTTTACCTCGAAAAAACCTATGTGTTGACCTCCCAGTCTTAATGGATCGTTCTAACTTCACCTTCGAACTGAAGTGGCTCTTTCGATTCCTCACTAGGATCTCTATTGAAAATCCAATTCACAGGTCCTCCCTTTTCCCCTATCACAACTTCTGCACATACCTGGTCTCTTCCTGACAGGAATTTCGGGTTTTAGGGTTTCGCGATCCCTGTTGTCGAGAACTTCGGTCTTCTCGATCCCCTGATCTCTGATATCCTGAAATGTCAGAGCGACTTCAATAATGGTTAGTCCCTGTGGCTACCTTTTGGTCCATGTGACCACTATTTCATATGATCACGGTCCTAAGTATTTCACAATTTCGGGCTTTCGAATGCCAAAATGCATGGACCCCTTGTCCTCAGGATTCCTGATCTTCCGAATCCTGATTTCCCAAAATGGTCTCCCTTTCAGGATTTTCCTTTGAAGACTTAGGTTGTTGTCATGTGTCCCCTAGAGATGGACGATCCTCCTCACTTCGCGGTTTCGGGAACTAAAATGATTGTGGGTTCTTTCCCTCGGAACTCCCGAAGTTCTGATTCCTGACCTCATATATGCTGAAATGACGACAGTCAGCCCCACACTGGAGCTTTCCACCTTATCGGAGTTTCAAATTTCGCGATTCTGAAGTGTGTGTGCTTCCTGTCTTCAGGATTCGCGAAACGCCCAATCCCAAAATGTCGATGGCTTCCGATCTCCACCGCGTGTCCCAACCAATGGACGGTCCTCGATCATTCGCCATTTCTCGAAGTCAAATGCCGATGTCCTCCTGTCCTCCTGAATCCTGAAAATCTGACATGCGAAATGCCGACGGGATCTTGAGTATCGCCACCTATCTCAACAAATGGATGGTCCTGATTTAGTCTCGGGATTTCACGACTTGCGATTCCCTGATGTTGTAGT
Organism: Picea engelmannii; assembly: GCA_009831015.1. NCBI lineage: Eukaryota > Viridiplantae > Streptophyta > Pinopsida > Pinales > Pinaceae > Picea > Picea engelmannii. The sequence continues at coordinate 448,765 of ML778771.1, read as the reverse complement.
TTCTCTATCAACTTAAAACCTTGGTAGCCGAAATACAGACAGGTTCTTGATCTCCACCACGTGTCTCCTCAAGATGGATGATCCAGATCAAAATCAGGGTTTTCACTATAAAGTGACCCGATCTCCTATCCTCGCAGCTTCCAATATCCCGAATTTCGAAGTTTCAATATCCCGACACCTTTTGGGACCTTCACTCTACCTGCGAGAGTTTAACCCTCGTGCAACTCTAGTAAGATCCTACGGCTGATGGGTAACTAGGTGAGGATCCAACGGCTCACGATCTCTTGAGCATGAAACTCTAGAAACAACCATAACCTCCTTGCTTCTCTATCAGATCGGACGACTGGCGGGATTTTGGTAATCCTCTACAAAGAAATTTGATCATTCGTCTCTTCCCTTCGATGACTTAGCAGGTTCGAATCCTTTGGGGGGTCTTCCATGACTTCCAGCCTTTCAAGAACCTCCTGCATGCATTCCTTGTGGCAACCCTCAATCACTTTAGTGTTGAACACCTTTAACTCCGCGCACTCCTTGCAGTGACAAATCCTTCAATAGCTTCTCAGGTTTCAAACCCTGGATTCAATCTCAGTCTGTGCACACATTGCACGACTCCTGTGCCTAACTGCACCTTTGGGGAAAATGAGAACAAAAGATAATCCCTCTGATCTTTCAGAGACAAACCTCTAAACCCTTTTTATCAACGCACTCCTTGCATACAATTCAATTGCACTCCTTGCAGGAACTCTCGCTTAGATAGAGAAACAATTGAAACTCATTTCCTAACTCTTTCTCTCTCAGACTTCAAACATTTAACAAGAAATCATCCATACACCGCATAGAAAGAAAATGTATAACAAAATGAGTAAAATCATGAACATACCATTCAGCATACACATACAAGAAACCACTACAACATCATGAATTTGAATTAAGACTTCTTCTATTAACTTAATCTCTGTACGTGGGTGTTCTTCAATTACAGTGTCTCTGTTTCAGCTTTGTATGCTCTCTTCTCCTTCTAGGTAATGTTCTTCACTACTCTGCCCTCAATTGGCATCCTCCTTCTATGTTACAATTACACAATGAGGGTGTCTATATCCGTTTTCCCTCCACTCCTAAAACTGTCAACTCTGAGAATTCAAGGCTACCTACTAACATAAATTCCTTCTAACTACTATGGATGAGAGAAGATCGCTGAAGGTCCTTTACAATATATAACTATGCCTCTCCTTAACTATTACATTTACATTTGGCGCATCTATCATCAAAAGAATTTTAAACAATTTATCATGTGTTTAAAATGTATTGGCGCTTGCCCCACGCTCGCTTGACATTGGCAATGCTCCTACATCATACTCCCTTGATTGAAAATTTTCATGGGCTCCTATCCATGAGCTCTCGCACGGTCTGTCCATGCTTCTGAATCTCTGCTTCATTCTCCCAACTGACATCTTCAATTGGATGTCCTTTCCACTTGACCAAGTATTCAAAGTATAGTTTTCTTCTGTTCTTCTTGCTAATACTTTTGTCTAGTATTCTTTCCATCTGTGGCTTCTCTGCAACATACATCTGCTTTGTCCACTGGATCTCTGGTTTTTCATCACTTGTTCCTATTTCCTTAGTTTTGTATGGGTACAAATCTGAGACATTGAACATCGGAGAAATTCAAATCCCATTGGGTAATTCAATCTCATAAGCATTTGCTCCAAATTTCTTCAAGACCTTACATGGTCCGATCTTCTTCATCTTCAGTTTGTTATATGTCCCCTTCGGGAACCTTTCCTTTCACAGATGTGCCAGAATCAAATCACCAACCTCAAACTGAAGTTGTCTCCTATGTTGATCTTCCCTTCGCTTATACTCCTAGCTCGAGTTCTATAAATGCTCCTTCACCTGGTTGTGAAGTTCTTTCATTGCCTCTGCGAAGTCTTCTGCACTAGTGCTCCTAGTCACAATCTGTTCTGACTCTCTCAGCTCAGAAATTACTCTCGGCTGCATGTCATAAACAATTTGAAATGGACTTTGTCCCGTGCTTCTGTTAACTGAGTCGTTATAAGCAAACTTTGCTTGTGGCAATATGTTGTCCCATTGGCTGTGGTGTTCTATCACCAAGCTCCTCAACAAGTCTCCTAAACTCCTGTTTACCACTTTTGTCTATCCATCTGTCTGAGATGATAAGTTGAACTGAACAAAAATTTAGTTCCCAACTTCTTCCATAAGGTCCTCCAAAAGTGTCCCACAAACTTAGTGTCTCGATCTGAAACTATGCTCCTTGGTAAGCCGTGAAGTCGAATGACTTCTTTGAAAAACAGATTCACAATGTGAGTTGCGTCATTGGTTTTCTGACATGGATTAAAGTGTGCCATTTTGGAAAATCTATCCACCACCACAAAGATTGTGTCAAACCCTCTTTGTGTTATTGGCAACCCCAATATGAAATCTATGCTGACTGCATCCCACAGCCTCTCAGGTATTGGCAATGGTTGAAAAAATCCTGCATTATGTCTCTTTTCTTTCTAATGCTGGCAAATTCTGCATCTGTCCATGAATCTCTTGACATCTGCTCACATTCCTGGCCAAAAATATGAATCATTCAATTTTTCTAATGTCTTGTCATGACATAAGTGCCCTACCAATCCTCCACTGTGTTTCTCCTTCAGCAAATTCTCCCTCATGGAGAATTTTGGAATACAAAGTTGATTATCTTTAAACAATAATCCTTCCTGGATTATGCATTCTGTCCATTGGATTCTATCTCTGAGAATTGGATTCTCAGCTGCTTCATATGCCTAATCAAAATCCAGATCATCTCTGTACATGTCCCTGAGGTCATCAAAACCCAGTGTTTTAATTCTGAACTCCTGCAATGGAAAACATTTCCTGCTCAAAGAATCAACAACCTTGTTAGCAGTTCCAGAAATATGCTTAGTTACAAAAGTAAAGTTCTGCATGTATTCAACCCATTTTACATGTCTTTGATTCAACTTTTCCTGTCGAGTCACAAACTGCAGTGCATGATTGTCACTATATAGGACAATCTCCTTCGAAATCAAATAGTGTCTCCCCTTCTTCAATGCTTGAATGATAAAATAGAACTCCTTGTCATATGTGGAGTACTTCACCTTCGCTTCATTCAGATTCTTGCTGAAGTATGCTATCGGCCTGTCTTCTTGACTCAAGACTACCCCTATTGCAAATCCACTTGCATCGCATTTCACTTGAAATGTCTTTTGGAAATTAGGCAACACCAGAATTGGTTGTTCCGTGATTTTCCTCTTCAACTGATTAAAACTGTTCTCAGCCTCTGCTGTCCAGTGAAAAGATTTGTGTCTTTTCTTCACTGTGTCCGATAATTCCACTGAAATTCCTGATGAACTTATGGTAGAAAATAGCCAATCCGTGAAAACTTCTCACCTCAAATATGCTCTTCGGTGATGGCCAATTCTTGATCACTTCCACCTTATCTAGATCCATCCTTAATTTATTTGCAGAAATAACAAAGCCCAAATAAATGAGTTTTGTCTTCATGAATGAGGATTTCTTCATGTTTATCAGCAACTTCTCTTGCTATAATCTCTTCGTCACTGTAGCTAAGTGTTTTATATGCTCTGTCTTCATTTTACTGAAGATCAATATATCATCCAGATACACAATGACAAATTTTCCGATGAACTCCTTCAGGACTTCGTTCATGAACCTCATGAAGGTACTTGGTGCATTTGTTAAACCAAATGACATAACAAGCCATTCATACAACCCTTCAGTTGTCTTTAAGGCTATTTTCCATTCATCACCTTCTCTCATACGAATCTGGTGATATCCACTTTTCAAATCAATCTTTGAAAAAAAAAATTCTCCACTTAAGCAATCCATCAAATCATCCATCCTTGGCAATCGAAATTTGTACCTGATGGTTATCTTATTGATTTCCCTTGTACATCCTCCAGCCTCCATCTTCATTTGGACTGAGTACTGTCAGAACAACACATGGACTCAAGCTTTCTCTAACTAACCCTTTATCCAACAAATCCTGAACTTGTCTTTGGACCTCTTCATTCTCCTGCGGCATAAATCTATACGCTGCTTTGTTTGGTAAACTAGCTCCAGGTATGAGATCAATATGATGACTCACACTTCTGATTGGTGGAAACGAACGAGGTAGTTCATCCACTACTATGTCAGCGAACTCTTCCAGTATTTCCTGAACCTCTTCTGGTAAATCATCTATCCTTGTGTTGGTTAAAACAATTGTTGGCTTCCTGACCACAAAGAATTGTGGTTCCTCCTTCTTCTTGACCTTGTTAAGGAGTTCCTTCCCACTCATGAGAAGTACAGTGTTACTTACTTTAGGTTTCACTTCCTTATCTTTGATTGGAAGAAACATGTGAGTTCTCCCATTCTTTTCTAGGGTGTATGTGTTCATCCTCCCATCATGAATCACATTTATGTCATATTGCCACAATCTACCCAGCAATAAATGACAAACATCCATGGGAATAACATCACAGAGTATCTTATCATTATATCCTCCTATCTTAAATTCAACTAAACATTGTTTAGTGGCATTTACTTGATGTCCTTTTTGTAGCCATGAAACTCTATATGGACTTGGATATTCACTCGTCTCCAGCTCCAAATTTTCTACCATCTCTGTTGAAACGAGATTATCTGTGCTACCACTGTCCATAATGACCTTTCATACCCTGTCCTTGGTTTTGCAAGCAGTTCAAAAAAGTTTGTTTATTTGTACTGGATTTTCCACCTCCTTCTCTGGTGTCAAAAGAACTTTTTGCATCATCAACGATCTTCCACCTTCAACATCCTCTGCCTCAACATTTCACCTCTGTGCTTCAGGGATGTGAGTCTCTCCACTCTCTTTCTTCTTGTCTGGACACTCATAAGATTTGTGTCCATTCTTTCCACACGTGAAGCATTTTATTACTCCACCTCTTCCTCTTTCTCTACCTCTAGTACGAGGAAAAATATTATTATCAGCATAATCTCCTCTTTGTTTGGTATGATGCCCTCTCTGTTTAGCATATTTACCTCGCTTTGAGGTTCCACCTCTTTCAGTTCAAATCTGAGGTTTCTTCCATTCCTCCTTGGTTTTCTAGTTTTTATCTTGGACAACTAATTTTCCCCTGGCTTGACTCTTGCCTTGGCCTCTCTGAGCTTGTTTTTGGTTCAGTTTCTCTTCATCTTTTAGAGCCATCTGATAAGCATCTTCCATCATTTGGATGGTTACCATGCTCATCTCATCCTAAATGTCGTATCTCAGGCCATTCATGTACCTAGCAACCTTTTCATCATCGCTCTCCCGATGACCTGCCCTGATGTTTAGCCTATAGAACTCTTCAGTATATTCCTTCACTGTCATTAGCTTCTGTCTCAAATTTTTCATTTTTTGAAACAGAGTAATCTGGTAATCTCTGGGAATGAATTTTGCCTTCATCTTTGCAATCATCCTATCCCAACTCTTGATTTTTTGCTTTCCTTTGCAGCGTCTGTCAGCTTGTAGTTCATCCCACCACAATGTTGGATGTCCTTTCAGCCTTGTGACAACATGTTTGACCTTCTTGTCTTCCTCGACATATTCATATTCGAAATAAGTGTCTAGAGCTCTAATCCAGTCTAGAAGCTCTTCAGCATCCAGGTTTCCTTCATAAATTGGGATGTCCATTTTTTCCCTGGCGCCCATCCTTGCGACAGCTCTAATCAAGCGTTCATTTGCGGCATCTTCCGCTGAAACTTCTTCTTCTTCATGTTCAACTTCATTTTCACTTTCGGAATCACTAAGATCCCCAATACCGACTGTGCATCTATGTGTTGTCTCAATGTCCTCAAGTCTAGCACGTAAATCACGCATTTCTCTTGTCATGGATGGGTCAAGCACCTTCCTACTTCTTCTTCTTGGTATTTCCCTTTCCTCTGGTGGATTGGGTGTTTGCATGTCCCTTCTTCTAGGTGACATGGTGAAATTTTCCTTTTCCTTGCTACAGAGAGCAAAGAACCCTTTCTGTGCTCTGATACCAAACCTGACGCAGATGTCACCTTTGCCTTGGCAAAGCCTCTACGTTGACCTCCCGGTCTTAACGGATCATTCTAACTTCACCTTCGAACAAAAGTGGCTCTTTCGATTCCTCACTAGGATCTCTGTTAAAAACCCAATTCCCAGGTCCTCCCTTTTCCCCTGTCACAGCTTTTGTGCATACCTGGTCTCTTCCCAACAAGAATTTTGGGTTTTGGGGTTTCGCGATCCCTGTTGTCGAGAACTTCAGTATTCTCGATCCCTCGATCTCCGATATCCTGAAATGTCAGAATGACTTCAACAACGGTTAGTCCCTGTGGCTACCTTTTGGTCCATGTGACCACTATTTCATATGATCATGGTCCTAAGTCTTTCATGATTTCAGGCTTTCGAATGCCGAAACGCATGGACCCCTTGTCCTCAGGATTCTCGATCTTCTGAATCCCAATTTCTTGAAATGGTCTCCCTTTCAGGATTTTCCTTCGAAGACTTAGGTTGTTGCCACACATCCCCTAGAGATGGACGGTCCTCGTCACTTTGTGGTTTTGGGAACTAAAATTCTTATGGGTTTTTTCCCTCGGAACTCCCGAAGTTTCGATTCCTGACCTCCTATATGCTGAAATGATGTCAGTCGGCCCCACACTGGAGCTTTCCACCTTATCAGAGTTTCATACTTCGCGATTCTAAAGTGTGTGTGCTTCCTGTCTTTAGGATTTGTGAAACGTCGAATCCCGAAATGCCGATGGCTTCCGATCTCCACTGCATGTCCCAACCAATGGACGGTCCTCGATCATTCACAATTTCGCGAAGTCAAATGTCGATGTCCTCCTGTCCTCCTGAATCCCGAAAATTCGACATGCGAAATGCCGACAGGCTCTTGATTATGGCCACCTATCTCAACAAATGGATGGTCTTGATTCAGTCTCGGGATTTTGCGACTTGTGATTCCCCGATGTTGTAGTTTCTCTGTCAACTTAAAACCCCGATAGCCAAAATACCGATGGGTGCTTGATCTCCACCACGTGTCTCCTCAAGATGGACGGTTGAGATCAAAATCGTGGTTTTCACTATAAAGTGACCCGATCTCCTGTCCTCACGGCTTCCAATATCCTGAATTTCGAAGTTTCGATATCCCGACGCCTTTCGGGACCTTCACTCTACCTGCGAGAGTTTAACCCTCGTGCAACTCTAGTCAGATCCTATGGCTAATGGGTAACTAGGTGAGGATCCAATGGCTCACGATCTCCTCAGCATGAAACTTTGGAAACAACCGTAACCTCCTTGCTTCTCTATCAGATCGGATGGCTGGCGGGATTTTGGTAATCCTCTACAAAGAAATTTGATCGTTTGTCTCTTCCCTTCGATGACTTAGCAGGTTCAAATCCTTTGGGTGGTCTTCCATGAATTCCGACCTTTCAAGAACCTCTTGCACACATTCCTTGCGGCAACCCTCAATCACTTCAGTGTTGAACACCTTTAATTCCGTGCACTCCTTGTAGCGACAAATCCTTCAATAGCTTCTCAGGTTTCAAACCCTGGATTCAAGCTCGATCTGTGCACACATTGCATGACTCCTGTGCCTAACTGGACCTTTGGGGAAAATGAGAACAAAAGCTAATCCCTCTGAGCTTTCATATACAAACCTCTGAACCCTTTTCATCAACGCACTCCTTGCGGACAATTCAACTGCACTCCTTGCAGGAACTCTCTCTCAGATAGAGAAACAATTGAAACTCATTTCCTAACTCTTTCTCTCTCAGACTTCAAACATTTAACAAGAAATCATCCATACACAGCATAGAAAGGAAATGTATAACAGAAGGAGTAAAATCATGAACATACCATTCAACATACACATACAAGAAACCACTACAACGCCATGAATCTGAATTAAGACTTCTTCTATTAACTTAATCTTTGTACATGGGTGTTCTTCAATTACAGTGTCTCTACTTCAGCTTTGTATTCTCTCTTCTCCTTCTGGGTAATGTTCTTCACTACTCTACCCTCAATTGGCATCCTCCTTCTATGTTACAATTACACAATGAAGGTGTCTATATCCGTTTTCCCTCCACTCCTAAAACTGTCAACTCTGAGAATTCAAGGCTACCTACTAACATAAATGCCTTCTACCTACTATGGACGAGAGAGGATCGCTCAATGTCCTTTACAATATATAAGTACACCTCTCCTTAACTGTTACAATTACGTTTGGCGCATCTATCATCAAAATCATTTTAAACAATTTATCATGTGTTTAAAATGTACTGGCGCTTTCCCCACGCTCGCTTGACATTGGCGATGCTCCTGCATCAATCCTTGTGCGGAGAAGAGAGGAGAAAGGCCTAATATCCCTTCTGGATGAAAAACATTCTATATAAGCTTGAGAATAGAGCTAAGATAGAGATAAGATTTTTTTAATTCCTTATGAAAATAATTCCTACACTTGAAATTTTAGTGAATCTATAAGGAGATAAGTTAAAAATATGATTCAAAAAATCATTTTTCCTTTTTCCCTTTGAAAATTCATAACTTTTGTTTTATTATTTTAATTATTATTTTATTATTTTCCTTTAAAGGCCCATTTTAGACCTTAAATTTCCCCTAATGTTGCATCATAGTCAAAGTAGCACTGATCTTAGTGATATTATATGTGCATATCCCCATGTCCGACTAGAAACATGCTTTGCAATTGTTGAAAAAAATCAAATAACCCTTTATCACTCCTAGGATTGGATTCCATTTTTAAGTACCATATAAATAACTATGTGGACACCAAAAGTAAATCATTATTTCTTAGATTCTTCTCACTACTTTTTCACCAACAAATTTATTGAGAGTTGGAATATGTGATTTAAGCTTGTAGTACACCTCATTAGATTAAAATCCCTAACCTTATATCATTCAAAAAAAAAAAAGTACTTTTATAAAAAGGAAAAGTTAGAATTTTATCTTAATTATTTTCATTGCTTCTTAACAAACTTTATTAATTGAATACACCTTATTGAAAATTCATTTGTTAGAATTGTGATAAATAAGAGTTCCAAGTATCTTTTATCATTTGTGGCTTGAATTGTCTTATAACTTCATTTTCTTGAACCCTTTAGTGTTGGCTAAAAATATGAAAATTCATCTTGTTAGACACATGGAAAATGGAAGTGGAAGTACTAATTAGCCATGCATAATAAATAATAAATACTTTGCAAGCTCTAAATAGATGTGACTCAATGAATACTACCACATTAAATTCAAAATACCTATTAGTATTTCATTTCAATTACTTCATTGAGATAAATGTTCTTGTACCTCAATGTGTTATGCTTTGAGCATAATCGACTAGATTCTTTGCCAACTTTATTATGTTATGACTATTACAAAATAAATGTATCATATTATCCCATTGTGCATGCTAGTGAATAAGATCTTTCACATAGATAATCTCATATATTGCAATTGTTGTTATTGTGTCATTTTGTTCCATTATTGAAGTGCCACAATGATTCTAGTAATAAGGGATTGGATACTTCATTTGACATGGTGAACATAATCACTTAAATTGTAAGTGGTGCCTATTAATACAATTCCTACATCTAACTAGTGTGAGTATGAGTCTTTTTTAGTACATTAATACAAACCCTCCATCTCTTAACAAGTGCATCATACTTCTCAAAAACATAAATTTACAATTTGCTAATACAATCTTCTAAGTGAACTTTAGTACTTAATATACTTACTTCTTGTATAAGGCTCTCATTGAGATTCCTTGACTAAATCTATAGATAAGTAAAGGTTATATTTGTCAGCATCATCATCATCTATAAGTTTTTCAATCTCATTCCTTACTTATGGAACCTTGAACAAAGTTGGTGGAACCAACCACCTTGTTTACAAAACAATGAATAATATTGTTGGAACTGTGAGGAATGCATACAAAACTACAATTTACAAAACCCTAAATAAAGTTGGTGGAACTATGAACATCTAGTAGTGGAACCATGAAAATTATTTACAGAACAATGCATGATGTTGGTGGAACCATGAGTAATGCATATAAAATAAGCAATTGATTAAATATTGAACGAATTACACTGAACATGTGATGGTTGTTAGCACTCATTATATAACCACAAATAATATTTGTGGGACCTATGAACAATGTCGATGCATAAGTTGTGACATGCATAAGACGTATTTTCCTTTGAATCACTTTGAGACTAATCCAATCATAGAATTGTCAGCCCAACATTATATATATATATATATATATATATATATATATATATATAAGTTTATTGCAAATTTGAGTATCACTTTACTTAATTACAAGATGTCAAAGCATTATACAAAGTATCCATAGTGTGACCCTTTGTTCATGAATGACTATATAACATATGAGTATAGAGTTAGAATACAAGTTACATACAATATAAATAAAATTAAAAATAGTATATGATTGATAAATTATTTTCGATAAGTTTTTAAAGAAAATTATAATACTTATTTTTAAAGAAAATTGTAATACTTATTTTTTATGACTATTAAAATCAAAATAAATTATTTATTTCAATTTTGTTTATAATAATAATTTAGAAGAAATTTATTTTTATAAATATATTTTGGAATTAACTTTTTAAAGAAGTTAAATTCAAATCTAAAAAAACAATAAGATTTAATGTTTTGGTTTTAGAAAAGTTTTATTTACTACACTTCACCACAAAGATTTTTTATGGTTAGAAGGGGTTTAACATGTTTTAAAAAAGATGAAAAAAATTATGCAAATCTAAAAATGCTTTGTAATGAATCAATTAACTTTGTACTGAATTAATCAATTAGCTTTGTATTGAATTAATCAGTTTAAAATTAAAGGTAAAATAATTCTTACTCAATTTTTAATGTAAAAGTCAATCTTCCTCTCTTTGAGAGTAAAAGTGCAATTAGGTACTAAGTTGAATTATTGAAAATTTACTTATTAGATTAATAAAATAGAGGATGAAATTCACTCACTTACAATATCACCTCTCTAAGTATTAAGTTTTATTTTCAAAACATTTATAATGCAAATGATCTTTATAACTTATTTTCAAAACATTTGTAATGCAAATGATATTTATAACTTAAATAAAGAAAATTATTAATACATAAAAACAAAAAAAATCTAAAACTTTGATTCCAAAAGTTATATTTCCAACTTAATCAATCGATGGAAATATAAAAAAATATTTCGATATTGAAATTATCCAAAAGTCGTTACTGATTCACCATTGATCTCCACAAACTCATCTGTAGTTCCATTTTCTAAAACATCACCCATGATCGTGAGCAAAGCAAGTCGATGTTGTATTTAAAGCCAACATATCAGAATCTCAACTCTGAGCAGAGCGAAGTTACTTTGTCAATATCATTACGGCGGCTGTGATATAAGCCTCTTTCCTGTGATACAAAACCAACATATTACTTTCAAGAAAGTGTAACACAAATAAAGCAATGTAACTCCTAAACAAAATGAATCATCTTACCTCCATGAGCAATAAAATTTGTCGGGCAGCAGCGATCTTTGCAACTCTTTTGTTTTCCTTCATCCCTGTTCCAACTATATTTGATTTTTCTAAATGAACTGTTCCAGTGACCACAATTACTTCCCCTTGTTCCTTGAAATCCCATTTAACGTCATAGCGGTTTTTAGAGCAGATTTCTTGCAGTTCCCGTAATGGCTGCAGCTCCACCGTGTCAGGTGTAGCAATAGGAGATAAAACAGGCTTCATTATCCGCCATACGCATTCAAAATCAAATTTGTTATCCACGAGTATAGCACCTGCAATGCTTTCTATCATATCTCCCAATACCTGGTTGGAATCAAAAGAAAAAATCAGAGAGCATTTACCAAACAGACCACTATCATCTGCTCAAGAAACGACATTATGCATTTCATACAAGAATCTTGTCACAACAAAAAATATGACATTTACTTGCCTTGGGTCCTGCTTCTGCACGCCCAAAAGACATAAACCGGCATTCCCCTTCCTCAATTTGCTCAACAGACGTCGCAAATTTTGTTATTTGATTCATTAGAGTACCTGAACCATGACGAAGATATTTCTGAATGCCACATTTCACAGCAGCACGTGCAAAATTCT
>ML778771.1:420044-430751 GCA_009831015.1 Picea engelmannii | reverse complement strand
TTCCTTTCACAAAGATACAGCATGTATAAGACATGATATTTATAGCACAGACAACAATTATTGTTCTAAGAGATTCTTTCAAATCAGAATTCATACTTTCATTATTCTGGCATATGGATGTCCCCCCGTTGCATGATGGCACTCGTCAAAAATGAGCAGATCAACGAGATTCAGATTGAAATATGCGACTAGTAGACTCTCGTAAAGGATCTGCGGCGTCATCACAATTACCTGGAAAACATTTTCAGGATTTAAGGCCTTAAAAGAACAAAACTATAATTCAATGTCTAAATCCAATTGCAAGTCTAATTCTCCAAATAACCTACAACTGGTCTTCGGAGACGGGCCAAGATAATATGATGCAGTCACCCAACTGCAGGCAGTTTAGCCCAGATAATATGATGCAGTCAGTTTGGCCCAAATAATATGATGCAGTCACCCAACTGCAGGCAGTTTGTGTAGAAGAGTTCAGAGTTTTGCCTGCAGCTGGGTGATTGCATCATAATAATATTTATACATGTTACAAAACAAGAATATAACAACTTATTATATGAGAGTGTAAGTTTTCATAGTCAATTATCATGTTGTTATTTGACATTATGTTTATGTAAATAAAATAAACGGTCAAAGTTTAGAAACTTTTTCACTTTTTGATTGCCCACATCATTCATCTTCACAGATAAATTTCAGCTTTAATTTGTTTATAATAATTTTAATTTTCAAGGATAAATTACAACTTTAATTTGTTTTTGAAAATGAGTAAAGTATCCATTGGAGGTTGTTAAACTTTCACACAGTTTATTTTTTTAAATCCAAATAACAACATGAAAACTTATAACTTATTTTACTATTATTTATAAAAAATGCTAGTATATAAAATAATCTATGTTGCATTAGTTTTCCAAATGGGGATGGCTAGAGCATACTCCCAATTTTTTCAGGGGATGAGGAGGGGATGGCTGGAATACATTCTCAATTTTTTCAGGGGAAGGCGGGTTGAGGACTGTAATAATATAGTTTTTCAGGGGACGACAATAATATATATAACAAGCTATACTATACAGTATTATGCAGAGCTCTTACACTTGTCAATACTGAAAAAGCTAGAACAATTTAAAAAAAGACCTAGTGACATTTCATTATTGTTAGTTAAACAAGAGAAAAATGCACTTTAGCTTTAGGAAGCTTAAGTGAGGTTTTTCTTACCAGTATTTCTTGTTAATGAAAATTATGTTAAAACATAAAAGGCATTCCCTTCTCAATAGGTTTTGCATATTTTTATGGTTGTGTTGAAAACCACTATAAAACACTTTGGTTTTGTAAAGAGGTTATATTCATATTTCAGATTAAGAAGGTGATTGAATAGGAATTTATTCAAACATTTAGTACCCAATCTAAATCATTACTATGTGATATGTGATTGTTTTCACAATGCTTGAGGTTGGAATGGTGAAAGCACTATAATTGAATGACTCTTGAAAACCCATGTACAATATGCAAAAGCTAAGATGACCAAAAGAAATGAGAAGAACAAGAGCAGTCACCATACAGCCTTTGAAATGTTGCATTTCTTGTTTTTTTAACATGGAAACTTTGCTTGTTGTAACCTTGTTGCTGAAAATACAATATTTAAATCACCAAAAACCCAAATCAAAATCTATCATACAAAACTTGTGTTTTGAGCTACAACTTTTACAACAGATTTAGATTCAATGCAATACAAAAATAATGGATGGGAAAATGATCTTATTGTCCAATTATCAATTTCCATGATTTTCAAGAGTAAAGATATATGCCTCGAATATCCAAAAATCTGTCCAAAAAAATCCCTGAAATCTGCCTAGAACATCCTCAAAACCTGTCCGGATGGTGAGCAAGTCTCCAAATCCCGGGAAAGACTGGAACGAGGCAGGTTTTTTGAGAGGACGAATCTCGTGCAACATAGAAAATAATTATAAAGAAAATATAAAAATAAAACTTATTAATTTATTATATTTCAATAAAATTTTAGCTATAAATGAATTATTTATTTATTATTAAAATATATAAAACAAAACTATAAATATTAAATAAGTATATATAAATTAAGAAACAAAAATGCAAATATTAAATAAGTATATATAAATTAAAAGAGAATAATATTTATTAATCTAAAAAAAAAACTATAAATTTGAGTGTGTAGGGTCTGATAGTTAGTTATGATGTCTTTGGATCTTGTGGATATAAATTGTGTAAAATTCTTGAAATTTTTAATGTTTTGAGTGGATAAGTAAAGTTAAAATAGGGAGGGAAAAGAGTGCAGGGGTTAGGATTTTATAAGGTGAAAAATTGTTAGATGTCAACAATTTTTCACCTTATAGAATCTTAACCCAAGCACTCTTTTTTCTCACTGATTTAGGTTTTCTAAGTTAGTTATGATCTGTTTGGATCTTGTGGATATAAGTTATGTGTATAATTTTTGAAACTTCTAATGTTTTTAGTGGATAGTCCACCCATCATCAAAGACAAATAAATCTAAAATAGTGAGAAAAAAGAGTAGCCTCATAAAATTCTATAAGATGAAAAATTATTAAATGACAAGAATTTTTCACCTTATAAAATTTTAACTAGAACATTCTTTTCTCTCATTATTTAGACTTTATTTGTTCTTGATAATGATGAAGTATCTACTCAAAAGATTAGACATTTCAAAAATTTTACAAACAACCTATATCTACAAGGTTCAAGCACATCAAAACTATAATAGAAAATATTTCAGTTAAGGAAAATATTTTTTGTTTTAATATAGCTTAATAATAATTTTGGTTTAATAAAAAAATTACTATTTTTTCCAAAAAAAAAATAATAATATAAAGTAGATAAACCTAAAATTATTTAAAACTAAATAAATATTAATATTAATAAAGATATTGCTGTTTTTAGATTTTTATGGTGAAGGGTTTAGAAGGTGTTTTCAGTATAATTCACAGTTGGTATCATTTTTATCACCCACATTTCGAATCCGAATTGGGATTCATCATCAAAACTAATCATCCTGATGACGAATCCCTATTTAGAGTCTAAACATGGATGACAGTAATGTCCCTATTTAGAGTCTAAACATGGATGACAGTAATGATGATGAATCCCTATTCAAAGTTGAAACATCCAAACATCGATGACAGTAATAAAGATGAAGATGTTGAATAAAAATGAATAGAATGCTAAAAAGCTGGTTTAAAAATGCTAAAAAGCCGATTTATGAATAGAAAGATAATACCTCATTCCTACTGGTTTCTGTTTTCCATTTGTGAGCATTCCATCCACTGTTGCTTTGACCATAACCAACGACCACTTTTAAATTGGTGTGTTCCATGATCACGTCAGCTTGCTGAAAAGTTCACAAAATATATTCTATCAATTTAAAAAAAAAAAAAAAAAGAGGTACGTTTTACATTTGCTATCAGTTAAAATAAAGTAAGGCATTGGTCCATATGAGAACTTACCTGTTTGACCAGGTGAACGGTTGGTGCCAAAAAAATCATTAAACTTTTCTGGCCTTTAGCCACCCACTTCTTCTCAGCAGTTTGCTGCATGAGTTCTACAGCGATCAACGTTTTGCCTGCGCCAGTTTCCAAAAAAGCAACAATGTTGCTCTCCATAGCAGCACGGACTATTTCCAATTGATAACTGTGTAAGGAAAAATTATAAGCACTGAATACAGCACAATCACGTTTTCTGCTTTGGCATACAATATATATTAAAACAATAACCTGAATTTTTGTATAAAATGGAGAACGTGTATCGCAGCAACGTTAATAACTGATTCAGAGGTTAATAACTGTAGAAAACAGTGAGAGAGAAATTTACCCTCTTAACATGGTATTAGCAATCGACTTTCCCACCTCGACGTCGTCCTCCGGGACTTCTGCTGTTTTGTCCTTCGACGGTAAGGAAAACTTTGTGTGTTTCCTTTGGCGCGGGCTTTCACTTCTGTTTTCCTTCCTCTTCCTTGTGGAAGAAACTGCCAACGGTTTCTCTTGCTCGGCCTCTCCTGTTGCAAGGCGGCCTTCGAATTCCCTCTTTTGGTGGCTTTCGCAATCCATGACAGCACCTTCCTCAGCTAACCTGAATACCCAGAACGTGTATAGGCTCTCTTAATCTGCAAGACTATACACCGTTTACTGCATCAGCACAGCACAGCAGCCCGCGTTATATACAGATAACAGCACAGCACAGCAGCCCGCGTTATATACAGATAACAGCACAGCACAGCAGACTCTAACGATAACAGCAGAGCACAGTAGCCCGCGTTATATACAGATAATGATAGAGAGAGGGGGGTATTGTGTGAGCGTAGGAGTGAAGCTTTACCAACACGGAGCCAGGGAAGATGGAAGGTTAAGAAGGTAGCTGTTGGGCTTTGAATTTCTTTTCCTTAAATGTATTGTTTTGTTTAATATTATTGTTGGAGAATGTGTAAGATTTTGCATTTATTTATTTGTTTAATAATATTGTTGGAGAATGTGTAACATTTTGTGAAAATATAGTTTTAAGCGGAGAATGTGTATGATTTTGTTAAAATATATTTTTAGGGAGTATAGTTTTTTTCGGTAAACATAATAAAGTAATTAATGTTCTATAAGTTGAGATATATATTTTTTTCGTTAATTTAAAATATTTTAAGATTCACTTTATATACCTCAGCCTATACAATATTAATTATTATATTGTTGGATGCATATCATTAACATATGATATTTCAACTCACACAATATTAATTGTTATATTGTTGGATGCAGATAGTTAGCATGAGATTTGAATGAGTCATATGAAACATTTTACCGGTTTTTTTTTGCCGTGTTTGTTTATTTATTTATTTTTATTTGAAATTTACTTTGATTTAGGTTATTATAATTATTATAATATATAATAAAATTTTAAAATTTAAGTTCTTATTTGTGGAATCATGATTTTTTTTAATTTTTTATGGGTTTTGGAGAAGAGTTTAGGTGGATAAGGTGTGGAGTTTTTCCATTTATTAACTTATTCTTGCAATAAGTTAACAAGTGGACAATGTCAATTGGATTTATTCTCTTGGTTTCAAGCCTTCTTGTTGACACTACTTGCGCTCTTGGACAATGTCAATTAGGTTTAACTTGGGTGGTTGGGAGGAATGATTGTTAACCACTTTACCAACTCTTAACGACTATATTATTGTAATGGCCTTGGCCTTGGCCTTGTTGTTGAATGACCTTTCGTACTATCCTTGAAATGAGGGAAGTACTTGAGGATTTTCTGGTGCCATTAACCTCTAAAAATAAGAGTTAACAAGTAATGGCCTTGGCCTTGGGCTTGTTGTTGACTGACCTTTCCTACTATCCTTGAAATGAGGGAAGTACTTGAGGATTTTCTGGTGCCATTAACCTCTAAAAATAAGAGTTAACAAGTGGACAAATTCAAATTTTATGGTGAGTCCATTTTTTTGGGTGGGTAAAGTTTCATCCTCATCCACTTACCTTTTTTAAATTCCAATTATATAAATATTTTTAAAACATGTTAAAACCCCCAAAAACAAAACTCCATGGTCGAAATTCCCATCAATCAAATAGAACTATAACTTTCTACAAAATTTCTATAAATTTTGAACAAAATATATTTTTAGGGAGTATAGTTTTTTCAGTAAACATAACAAAGTAATTAATATTGTATAGATTGAGATATTTATTTATTCCTTAATTTAAAGTATCTTAAAATTCAGGTTATATATGTCAATCTATACAACATTATTTATTATATTGTTGGATGCATATCATTAATGTGAGATATCATCTTATCTTTAGTGTGAGATATCTCAACTCACACAACATTAATTGTTATATTGTTGGATGCATATGGTTAGCATGAGATTTGAATGCCCCGTATGAAACACCTTATTTATAGGGTTTTTTTCAATAAAGTATATTTTTTTTTGAAATTTACTTTTGAGTTTTTCCATTTATTTACTTACTCTTGCAACAAGTTAACAAGTGGACAATGTCAATTGGACTTATTCTAATGGGTTCAAGCTTTGTTCTTGATGGAGTTTTTTTTGGGTGGTTGGCAGGAATGGTTGTTAACCATCTCATAAACTCTTAATGACTATATTATTGTAATGATCTTGGCTTTGTTGTTGACTACCTTCAGCCCTAAACATTAGAGAGTTTACCCTAGGTACTATCCTCGAAATGAGGGGAAGTACTTGAGGATTTTCTGGTAACCTCTAAAAATAAGAGTTAATAAGTGGGCAAATTCAACTTTTATGGTGAGTCCATTTTTTTGGGCAAGTAAAGTTTCATCATCATTCACTTACTTTTTTGAAATTCCAATTATCTAAATATTTTTAAAACATGTTAAAACCCCCAAAAATAAAACTCCATGGTCTAAATTCCCATAAATCAAATAAAACTATAACTTTCTACAAAATTTCTATAAATTTTGAACAAAATATTCCATGAAGAATGTGTAAGATTTTGTTAAAATATATTTTTAAACATATTGGAGGTTTAAGCTTTTGTTAAAATATATTTTTAGGGAGTATAGTTTTTTCACTAAATATAACAAAGTAATTAATATTGTATAGGTTGAGATATATATTTATTTCGTACCTTAAAATTCAAGTTATATATATCAACCTATACAACATTAATTATTATATTGTTGAATGCATATCATTAACATGAGATATCATCTTATCTTTAATGTGAGATATCTCAACTCACACAACATTAATTGTTATAATGTTGGATGCATATGGTTAGCATGAGATTTGAATGCCCCATATGAAACATGATGCAAACGCGCCACCCAGGGCATGCCTGCTCCCACCAGGACCTTCTCTTCCCTAGGCCCAAAGAACTAAAGTGTTCTTCAAACCCCCTTATTGGGAGTCCTCAACACCCACAGAATGATCTTTATGATTCCCGTTGTCCTATCGGGAAATCGGGCCTTGCGTGATCGCAAGTCCTGCACTCACGAGATCGGGTCTTACAAATCCCTGAACCCTGATGGATATTCTCCAAATTCTCTCCTTGCTCTTATCAGGAATTTTCCCCGTTGGGAAATCGGTATTTACAGGGTCGTGAATCACTCACCTCACGGATCCCCGATTCTCGATTTGCGATGGCACTCTTTGCGCCCCTTAGCTCCCTCCGGATAACTCTTTCGCGTGTGACCTGTTGGTCCACAAGACCACGGTCCTTTCCCCTATCGGAAGTTCGGAATTGTGAAATGGGAATGCGTAGAACTTACCCCTTCAGGACCTTCGATTCTCTGATCCCCGATGCCACCTGGCGTTGACTCTAGTGAGGGATTGACCTTCCAACACCTGTCCTCCACTATGGCCCTTAACCCTATCGGGAAATTGCGTATCGGAATATTGCGATTCTCGTTGTCAATGTACATGGGACTTTCAATTCCCCGAGCCTCGATACAATTTGCCACCTATCCTCTGTTCTAGCACCTGGGGCCCACGCTCCTGTGGTGATATGGAAATCGCGTTTCGGAGTTTCACGATTTCAAATGTGCTGGTTCACGGAACTTCCAAGGTTTCGAACCCCAATGTGTGATGACACCTGTTCCCCACTGAGATACTATGTCTGTGGGACCATCGTATTTCGGGATTTCGTGATTTATCTTCCCGTGATTTCCTTGTCACCGGAAATCCCGAAATGTCAAACCCCAACTCCTTCAGATCCTTGGACACTCGTCCCTCAAATCGAACGGCTCCGATAGTATCAGGAAATCGTGGATCGCGATTTCATTATGTAAGAGTTTCACTACTCCTGAAACCCCGATATCCCGAACTCCGACTCTCCGGGATCTCTCGCCACGTGTCCTTGGGGTTTGGACAGCTCGGATCCTATCAGGAAATCGCAGATCGTGATTTCAATATGCTCGAGTCTCCTGTCTCCGGAAACCCCGATTCTTCGGGATCTCTCGCCACGTGTCCCTGCAGAGATTCTCCATCGGGGTTTCGAGACTCAAAAGGTCTCAGTTCTCTCGACTTGTAAAACCCCAATGCCTTCCCAGAATGCTGACACATGTCCCACCGAGATCAACGGCTAGGATCCCTTCTTAGGTTTTCAGGACTTTCAAGGTCTCCGATTCTTACTCTATGAAGACTCGATGATGCCAATATTCCGATTCTTCCAATATTTCTCTTCTAGGTTCTTCCTCTGCTCCTTCGGCTTAAACCCTGCGCAACTTTCCGAGATCTGACGGTTGACGGGATTTCGCAGGTTTCCTCGGCGAATCCTGACCGTCGATTCCTCCTCCTTAAAGATTTATTGGGAAGAGTTAAATGTTCTTTCTTAGAACTGGTGCTCTAACACCTGCACTTGCATCTCCTGCTCGATCTTTCCTCGTCACAAAACTCTTGCGCCCTGCTTTAACGATATTACGAAGGTGCTACACCTCCTGAGCTTTTCCACTCTGATTCTTCAGAGGGACTTGCACACATTCCTTGCGCTTAATCATTCTACAACTCCCCAAGTGTTGAATCCTTCCGACTCTGCGCACTTCCTGCAGCAGCAGTCTTCGATCTCCTTTGCTCAGTTTCACAACTGAGACTTCTTCTTCTTCAGCCTGCACGCTCCTTACACGGCTTCAACAACCCATTTCCACTTCTGGGTGAATGAGAACAAAATTTTAACTACTGAGCCTTCATCAATGCACTCCTTGTGGATGAATTCAACTGCACACCTTGCAAGAATCTCCTGGCTCAGATAGAGAAACAATTTCACCTCACTCTCTCCCCCTTTCAGACTTCAGGTTGAAACAGGAAATCACATGCACGACATATACAAAGCAAATGCAATCAAGAAGTAAACATTCCTGAGCATGTAAACAATATACACAAAGAAACAACATCAACCATGAGTTTAAATCTGAACTTTCTTCTATTAATTCAAATGCCTGTACATGGGTGTTCTTCATACGATTCTCTGCATGCTCTTCTCTTCTTGCTCCTGAATAATAATACAATGATACAATGAGGGTGTCTATATCCGTTTTCCCTCCTTTCATCTAAAACTGTCTAATCTGGAAATAAATCCTATCTACCTGCATTAACTAGATTAAATGCCTCCTATCTACTTCAGACAAGAGCATATGGCTCGAGCTTTGATACAAAATAGAAAAGGCGCTCTTTCATAAATGGTTCATTGAAGACTTGCGCTACAAACCCAAGGCAGTTCAAAAACTTGGGTTTGTTTATCCAGCTGATCTCCGCTTGATGTGTTGGCTCACTTGACGAGTTGGCGATGCTCCTGCATCAAAACACCTTATTTACACTGGGTTTTTTTTTTTAATTTACTTCTACTTTGATTTGGGTTATTATAATTATTATAATATATAATTTTAAAATTTAAGTTCTTATTTATAAAGTGGAATCGTGATTTTTAAAATTTGTTATGGGTTTTGGAGAAGAGTTTAGGTGGAAAAGGGGTTGAGTTTTTTCATTTATTAACTTACTCTTGCAAGAAGTTAACAATAACAAGTGGACAATGTCAATTGGATTTATTTTAATGGGTTCAAGCCTTGTTGTTGACTATGTTTGTGCTCTTGGACAATGTGAATTAGGTTTAACTTGGGTGGTTGGTAGAAATGATTGTTAACCACCGCATTCATCACTAAAGATTCTAGAGTTTACCCTATGTACTATCCTCGAAATGAGGGGAAGTACTTGAAGATTTTCTAGTAACCTCTAAAAATAAGAGTTAACAAGTAAACAAATTTAACTTTTATGGTGAGTCCATTTTTGGGGGGAGTAAAGTTTCATCCTTATCCACTTATTTTTTTGAAATTCCAATTATCTAAATATTTTTAAAACATGTTAAAACCCCAAAAATAAAACTCCATGATCTAAATTCCCATCAATCAAATAAAACTATAACTTTCTACAAAATTTCTATAAATTTTGAGTAAAATATTCCAAAAAAAGTTCACTCTATACACTTATTAACTCTCTTCTTAAGACACATGTCACTCTTCCTACATATGTCATGGTAACCCATTAACATCCAACTTTCCAATATTTAAGAATATATGTAAATTATATAAAAAATAATATGGAGAGTGGAGAAGTTGTTGATCTTAAATTTTACCCATATATGAATGTTATTTTAAATGTATTTTCCTATATATTGTTCATTACATTCTCACATGGTTTGTCTTGCTTGTATTTAATTAAGACAAATGGTTTCATAAAGTTATTTTAAATTTATTTCGGTGCGTTATTTTTATTAGGTATTCACATTTTCACTTGTGATTTGGGTTTAGCTTGGGTGGTTGGGAAGAATGATAACTATCCTTTCCACTCAAGATCAATTTACCAAGTGAGATGATAAGATCTAAATAAATTAACACAAATAACAACAATGTGAACTCCATAATCATGAAACCTATTATATATATATATATATGGAAAAACTTGGGTTCTAGTTCGCAAGTTCCATTTCCATGTCCTTGAGTAGTTATTGCATTGTTTCATCCTCTTTGTCCTTAGATGGCCCAATGGATAGTGTTAACTCCCAAAATAGCACCATCATTTTGGTCGGGTTCTATGGTGGATAGCATGGCTATTGATAGTTTCCTCATTCATTGTTGAGTCTTTTAGCTGCAAAATTTTAGATTTTGGTTTGACTTAAAAATAATTTGGATTGTAAAGTCTTCTTTTTCAAAATTGTC
>ML778771.1:378260-399552 GCA_009831015.1 Picea engelmannii | reverse complement strand
CAAATCCATGTGATTTTCCAGTTCCTCTTTCTTTAATGATAAGATGACATCCAAGACTTTTATTGTGCCTTCAAAGAGCTCCCCAAGTTGTTGGTTATCTATGTTGAAGGGAAAATTTCCCACAAATAGATGTGTCATTAAAAAAAAAAATTGGAGGTTGATTGGAATTCCAATGGTCTCAAGGTGGCCTAAGTCTCTAGTGGTCGATTGGAATTCCAAACACATAAAGGGTCTGTGTATTTCTCAACTAGCACAACCAACAACTAATGATATATATGCAATTATCATAATAATTTTTATTGATCTTGTCTGCCTAACATGGCACAGTTATGGATTTAAAATCAAGCTCGCCCAGTATTTTCGAATGCAAAAAATGAAGCATTGAATCCTCCTCTTTCATAGATCGAACATCGGAACAAGTCCCCCCCATCGCTCGAGACCAACACAATGAACACATAGAAACATAATGTAGTAGGTTGATCGACACAGTGAACCATTTTCCAATGGTTTTTCAAGAGAAGCCTACATTTATCCATCATTACAAACTGAGATTTGATCCTCCCAATGATTCCAAGGATGTGAAGAGAAGACTCAAGTATTGTCTCCAAGAAAATTATTTTAGTGGAGACCTCATTGACTATGATGGTGGTAGCGGCATGTTATTTGCAGAGAGTAATTGTATAGAATCAATTGTCGCCTTTGAAGCATTGGAAAGCTTGTTGGACTAATCCCTATCCTATTTACAAACTATTATTACTCATACCTCCTTGAGATGTTCCAAAAAACTTTTTTTTTGGAAGATATAGTACCCTCACAGTTATAGAACTCACGTACATGTGGGCCACTAAAGGCATAGTCACATACATGTTAGAAAATGATTAAAAATATACATTTATGCTTAATTAAATGTTGAGTTAGGATTTTGGTTAGTTTCCTAACTCCTTTTACATGTACTCAATCGTCTCTAACCTATTAGAGACCGCATAAAAGAAGCATTTTTCCAAGGAGAAAGTTAATGACAAGTAATGATACTTTGCACATAAGAGAAAATGCCTATCTAGGTATCCCCTCTGAGTTTGTAATCCCATACATATCCCTGTTGTTTCTAATTTTTTGACCTAGAAACCCTTGTTTCGAACCTCCTTCTAATCACCAACTTATCTAAACAATATTCCCCCATATATTCTCTTCAGGTATGTGGTGAATTCAACGTCAAAATCAATCATTGTAGCTATAGTTGGGGTAGAGGAATATGGGATCTCTTTCGACAGGGCAAGGCTGCATCGGAAAGGTAAAATATGTAACTACCTAACTATTTTTCATCAAAAATAATAAAAAATCATTCCTTTGAAGTGTATTGTTTTGATATTGCTTACATATGAAATTCTTTTATACATGTACTTCATAGAATACTAATTGCTCTAATTTTTCCATAATTTTTTCATAGAACTAATGGGTAGTTATTAGTATAACTACCTCTCAGTATAGGTATTCTTGTTTGTGATTCTTGCAAGTTGCAGAGGAACCATTGGAAAAGAACGAAGGGACATTGACAATCGGGAATGACACCAACCGTTGGACTCATGTTGAGTTAATCTTTCCCTTCCTCCAAATAGTTAGTTATTTCTTTGAAATTCAGTTATTATATCTTTTCTTTGTACTCTTTCTGAAATTTGTTTCTTCTACAATCATTAATACACTTGAGTAAGCCCTCAATTGTAGGGGATTTTTCCCTAAAAGCAGAACTAGCGACCATACTGGGGAATTTTCCCTACTGGGCCTGTTTTTGGCTTTGTTCTTGTGTTTGATTGGTTTATTTGCTTTTTTTTCCCCCGGACTATTGCTTGGTACTTGGACTAGTAATTTACAATCATTTGAGTCTTTCCCTTTTTCATTTGAGCCATTTATGTGCCTCTTTTCTTCTCTTTTTGAGATTTCTTAGGTATCTGTGTGCTTTGTAGTTACCACAGTTGTGTACATATATGCACCTACTAATTCAAATAGTTGTGTATATGTGGGTTTCCTTGTGCACAGACATGTACATCTTCTTAGGAAGGATTTTTTCTAATCTTTTCTGGTTTGAAGGTGTTTGGCCAAGTGTCTGGGGTCTCTCCTAGGACTTTAAGACTTTGTTTGGGTTGATTTCTGAGTTGAGAAATTAGTAAGTTTTACTTTTTATAAATAATAACAAGGTTATTGTCAGACAATTGGATTAGGTTGATGGATAGTTGGTATGTATTGTTGGTTTCCATTGATGTCAACCATTGGAGAGTGATATTTTAGATTGATGTCAACCCTTATTGATTAATGTCAATGCTTGGAGAAAGTCCGGTGGCGAATTATGGTAGCACAAAGGTTTGGGTAATGGACCCAAGTTTGTTTGATGTATAATGATATGAGTTTTAATATATTTGAAAGTAATACTGTTATATATGGGTAGTACATGTCATGAAATTTTCGGTGGTATGTGGAACATCACATAACTCCTCACGGTTAGAGAGTTATGACCATGTGAAGTTAGAGAACCCAGGTTTGGGTAATGGACCCAAGTTTGTTTGATGGATAATGGTATGAGTTTTGATATATTTTCAGGTAAGACTATTCTATATGGATAGTACATGTCATTCCATTTCCGGTGGTATGTGGAATGTCACATAACTCCTCACGGTTAGAGAGTCATGGCCATGTGAAGTTGGGGAACCCTCATGAGTCATCTAGAAGCTCCAAAAGGTCAAAGTGGTTTAAGAGATTTTAGAAGGTAAATAATAAAGTGAAGTGATGAGTGTACTATAAGTCAAAGTGAATACAAAAGAAATTATTTAAATAATAAAGTTAATGGTGAAATTACTAAGTTACAAGTGGGTTAACCCTAAAATAAAGAAAGTGGGTTAAGATGGTTAAAAGGTAACCCCTTGAGGAAGCTACATGAAAGTATAAATAAGAGGCAAGGCTCTCTCATTTTAATTACACTTGAGAATATTGAATATATACAGGTGACTGAGGTAACCAAAGGATATCTAAGAAGAATTTCAAAGGGAAGGTGAAGTAAAGTGTTGATGTTTGGACAACATCGAGAATACATTCTTCCAAATATATATATATATATATATATATATATATATATATATGACATAATATGATATAATATTTATAATACAACATATAAATATACTTAGTAAATAAATAGTTACTTATTATCCAAGTGACACATCCTTTTATGAATGGTCACCATATGTTCTATATATATGAAACTCTCATCATTGTAATAACATCAATTTAATATAAGCATTTTCTATTGTACTTGTGTTTCTGTGCATGGTTATTCTTCTTGTGATCTTAATTATTACTATTGCTATTGTTCATGGTTTATGCTTCAGTTCAAGTAAATTTATAAAGTAAATGAATGTAATTGAACAACATTAAAATCCAACATGGTATCAGAGAAACGTTCTTGAAAGAAGACTATTGCACATGCATTGACCTTGTACAACAACTCATCAATAACTTGTCATACCTTTCCTACAATTCATTGTTTTGTTGCAACTGCAACTCAAGCTAAAATTTCTGCACTCTTCCAACAACCATGGTGAACCATATTTTGGTGGAAGATAGGCTTGATAGAACAACCAACTTCAGTTCTTGGAAATCTAGATAGCTCATCACTCTAGAAGAGAGTGAACTAATGAAGTGTGTTGAAGAAGTTGTACTAGAATCAGCCGATGATGTAGAAAAATCACAATGGAGGAAGAATGATGCAAAAGCTAGAAAAATCATCATCTATTCTGTGAGAGACCATTTAATCCCTCACATATCCAACTTGAAGATATCCAAGTAGATGTACGATGCCTTGAAGAAGTTGTTTGAGAGTAACAACACCAACAGAGCACTTGTCTTGAGACACCAACTTCAAAATCTCAAGATGATGAAGTCTAATACAGTTTCCACCTTCTTCATGAAGATTTCAGAGACCAGAGGTCAGTTGGGTGCTATTGGTGAAATCATCTCTGATAGAGAACTTGTCATGATTACCCTTAATGGTATTTCCAGCCATTGGGAGCCATTCATTCAAAGTATCAATGGGCGATCCAAATTGCCCAAGTTTGATCATTTATGGGTAGACTGTACTCAAGAGGAGACCAAACTTGCAGCTAGAGGCATGCAATGTTCCTATCATGATGAAAATCAAGCCCTTGCCACTCGTGTAAAGAAAAGCAAAGGAAAAAGAAGAGGTTTCGACAAAACCTTTAAAGGAAGGAAGTTAGCACCAACTTTTGAGCACAAAAAGAAGGACATGTCAAAGGTTCAGTTCTTCAGATGTGACAAGTATGGCCACTATGCAAAAAATTGTTCTACATGGAAGAAAGTAAAACAACAGGCTTCCACTGCTAATGTTGATTTAGAACTACCTCAGAGGAAGTCAAGAAATGCAAACATGAACGATGAAGAGTTGTTCTTCATTTCATCCCTCTCAAGTATGGTTCCTACTAGTAATGATGTTTGGTTGATTGACAATGGTGCTTCCAGACATATGACTGGATACAGAGAGCACCTTACAGATCTAGTAGAGAAAGAATCACGTTTGCATGTTGTACTTGGTGATGATGTGAGATATACTGTGAAGGGAGTTGGATCCAACTCCTTACAATTGGATTCTAGCACCCCACTCCATTTGAGCGATGTATTATTTGTACCTGGGATGCGACAAAACCTTGTCTCTATTTCATCCTTAGAAAACAAAGGCTACAAGGTTGCTTTATCTGATGGAAAGGTTCTTGCATGGAACAATAAATCTAGTATTAATTATTCTTGGGTGATTGGTGTTCGAGAGGATAGATTGTACAGATTGACTGTTCGACCAGTTCGGGCCCTAATACATGATTCTATTAGTTTGAGTGAACTATGGCATTGGAGACTTACTCATTTACATTATAGAGCTCTTCCCTCTCTGGGGAAGATGGTGACATGCCTTCCAAATCTCCATGTTGAACACGATGGCATTTGCAGAGGTTGTGCTCTTGGAAAGAATGCTAAGAGGTCCTTTCCAAGCAACGACAGTAGATCCAAGGGGATCTTAGACTTGGTTCATACAGATTTATGTGGACCCATGACAGTTGCTTCCTTAAGTGGATACCTATACTATGTGATCTTCATTGATGACCACTCTCGGAAGACTTGGATTTACTTATTGAAAACCAAGGATGGAGTCCTTGCTATATTTCAGGAGTACAAAGAACAGGTCGAAAACCTGACGGGAAAGAATATTAAAGTGTTGAGATCAGATAATGGAGGAGAATACATATCCCAATATTTCAGTGATTTCTGCATTGAGGCAGGGATCAAGAGGGAGTACACTATTCCTTACAACCCTCAACAAAATGGGGTTGCAGAGAGGAAGAATAGATCTATTATTGAGTAATTCAAGGCAATGATTCATGATAAACATTTTCCTATGCTTTTGTGGGCAGAAGCATCCATGACTGCAGTGTATGTTTAGAACAAAAGTCCTCATAAGACTATAAGGAACATGACTCCTGAGGAGGCCTTCATCAGAGTGAAGCCTGAGGTTGGACACTTCAGGATATTTGGGTTTCCAGTATACATTCATATACCCAAAGAGAAAAGGACCAAGCTAGACCCTTCAGGAAGAAAGGGTACATTTGTGGGGTACAGTGAGTCTTCCAAGGCATATCGGATCTACATCCCTGGTCAGAGATAAATTGAGGTGAGCATAGATGTTACCTTTGAGGAGGAGGTAGCCTTGATTAGATCTAGAGGATCTCACATGGATATTGATAGTGAGAAAGAAAAATAGATGGTTCATTCTCCTGCTCACCCTCCAACAGTTCAGAGGGAGACAGTTGAGCCTATTGATCCCATTCATCCTGTACCTCCAGTTGATGTTCCGAGAGATATTGTAGTAGGTCAGAAGAGACCTACATGGGCTCATCAGACTCTACAAAAGGCAGAAGGACATGGAGCTCCTCATGGTACCCTCTGAGAGAGAAAGATACCTCAGATATATTCATGCTATACCGCAGCTATGAGCCACATCATTGCTTCTGAGCCTTCATGTTATGAGGAGGCATCTAGTCAACCAATATGGAGAGATGCCATTATGGAGGAGTATCAGTCCATCATGAAGAATGATGTGTGGGATATTGTTTCGAGACTTGAAAGGAAGTCTGCAATGACTTCCAAATGGATCTATAAGATCAAACATACAGCTGATGGAAGCATCAAGAAGAACAAAGAAAGATTTGTTGCTAGAGTATTCTCTCAGGTGGAGGGAATAAATTATGAGGATACATTTGTTCCTATTGCTCGATACACTTCTATCCAGACGATTATTTCCCTCACAGCATCCATGGGTTGGAAACTACATCAGATGGATGTGAACACAACCTTTCTCAATGGAGAGATTGAGGAAGAAATATACATTGAGCAACCATATGGTTTCGTCATACATGAGAAGGAGTCTCATGTGTGTAGGTTGAAAAAGGCCTTGTATGGAATCAAGCAGGCACCTTGAGCTTGGTATGTGAGAATTGATGGACACCTGATGAGTTTGGGCTTCAAAAAAAGTGTTGTTGATCCCAACCTGTACTACAAGACTGTTAACGATGAGGCCTTGATTTTGGTCCTCTACATTGATGATTTATTCCTCACCAGTACAGAGAGCCTTATTATTGAATGCAAGTATGCATTGGCCTCTGAGTTCGAGATGAAGGACCTTGGTATGATGCACTACTTCTTGGGACTAGAGGTGTGGCAAAGAACTGATGAGATCTTCCTAAGTCAGGGGAAGTACACAGTTGAGATATTGAAAAAGTTTGGGATGCTAAACTGTAAACCTATGGCTACACCAATGGTGATGAATCTGAAGAAACTATTTGTGTCTTCTTTTGATTCTAATGAGATTGATCCAACCCTGTATAGACAAATGATTGGATCATTGATGTATCTGGTTAGCACCAGACCATATATTTGCTATGCAGTGAGTGCACTTAGCCCATTTATGATCCAACCGAGGCAAACACAATGGATTACTGTGAAGCATGTGTTGAGATACATATGAGGAAAAATTGGACATGGTCTAAGATATACTTCTAGTATTGACATGATATTGCAAGGATATACTAACTTTGATTGGGTAGGGAGTGCAATAGACAGGAAGAGAACCTTTGAGTGTTTCTTCACTTTGGGATCTGCCATGTTTTCCTAGTGTAGCAAGAAACAAACTTCTGTGGCCTTAAGTACTGCAGAAGTAGAGTACATTGCATTAAGTGTGGCAGTCTGTGAAGCAATGTGGCTTCACAGGATCCTTTCAGATTTATTAGGACATGTGCTAGATTCCACCATTATTCATTGTGATAACCAGAGTTGTGTGAATCTCTCAGATAATCCAGTGTTTCATGACAAACTGAAACACATTGAGATCAAGTACCATTACATTTGAGACATGGTGCAAAGGAAGTTTGTATTGGTGCAATACCTTCCTACAGATGAGCAGGTTGTTGATGTTCTTACCAAACCCCTTACCAAGATGAAGTTTGAGTATTTCTATGACAGACTTGGTGTGGCAGAGAATGTCTCCCTCATTGAACGGGAGTGTTAATGTTTTCATCTTCCTAAAACATTCTCTAGATCGTACTCCTCTGTGACTGAAGTGAATTGATCTACGTTGACACTTATCCAAGAAGGGATAAGTGGGTTTGGTCTTATAGCCCAACATCCCATGTGGAGAGCACATGAGTACATGTCAGGGGAATTGACCCTTGACATCACACACTATGGGAGTTGACCCTAGTGTTTCTAGAGGATGTAGCCTCTAGAAGTCCACATGGGAGTGCCATGTGTGACAAACATTCCTTGGATTGTACTCCTCTATGAATTGAGTTGAGTTGATCCGTGAGGAAACTTATTCGAGAAGGGATAAGTGCATTTGGGCTTATAACCCAACATCCCATGTGGAAAGCACATGAGGACATGTCAAGGGAGTTTACCCTTGACATCACACATTATGGGAGTCGACCATAGTGTTACTAGAGGGTGTAGCCTCTAGAAGTCCACATGGAAGTGCCATGTGTGGAAAACCTTTTGCTACTATGGTGGTTGTGTACTACTGACAAAGCCTGTGTGTCTCTGGATAGTAGTTGTGTACTACTATGGAAAGATACTTCCCTAGCTAAGAGGGAGTGTTGATGTTTCAGCATCGGGCATAAATTCTCCTAGATTGGGCTACAGACCAAGGGAGATAGGATTCATTTATCATAAAGGTGCACTTGTGATAAATGGGCCCAGACTTAGTCCTTCCTTGATCATGACAAGGAATAATATGAACTTGAGGTGCTTGAGATGTTTTCCAAGTGTCAGTTAGCATCATGCTAACATTCACTCATGGGGGTGTACCTATGGTGAACAACCTTGGTTAAGAATGTCTCCCTCATTGAGAGGGAGTGTTCATGTTTGGACAACATTGGGAATACATTCTTCCATATATATATATATATATATATATATATATATATATAGATATAATACAACATATAAATATACTTAGTAAATAAATAGTTACTTATTATCCAAGTGACACATCCTTTCATGAATGGTCACCATATGTTCTATATATATGAAACTCTCATCATTGTAATAACATCAATTTAATATAAGCATTTTATATTGTACTTGTGTATCTGTGCATGGTTATTCTTCTTGTGATCTTGGTTATTACAGTTGCTATTGTTCATGGTTTATGCTTCAGTTCAAGTAAATTTATAAAGTAACTGAATGTAATTGAACAACATTAAAATCCAACATAAAGAAGGTTGAAATTCAAGGGAGGATAAATTATTTTGATGATGCTTTCTAAGGTATGTTATTCACAGGTCATCTCACCATTTTCGCAATAAATGTTTTTCTAGAATTATTTAGACCATGAGATTGGGAGGCCATTTAGGAAACATATTCAATTAGTTGTGGTACAAATTTAAGCTTGTGGGTCGTTGTATTTTTGGAGTTACACTCTATGGAAAATAGGGTTTGTGGCTAGTCCTGAAACTAGTCTAAAACAAGTTTTTTGGGTAAAAACGTCATAACTTCTTCATAATAGATCCAAATTTAGTAATACCAAATGTGTTGGTTAGAGTATAGTCTATAGTATTCTTTGTACAATTTTCAGATCCATACAACAAATATTCTGTGTGGGGCATGCTCTACAAGTTTGCTCTCTAGAATACGCCAGAATTCAACAAGGTATGCCATTTTTTCTATAACTCCTTTTCTGAGAGGTTCCATGTAGTGACACCTAGAGGAATTGCATAAAACACACTGAATAACATTGTGTACTATTTTAATATCTTTATTCATTATGGGTGCATATTTATGATTATTTCAAGTTAGGGTTGTTGATTGATCCAAAACTAGTCATGTGAGACTAAAGTAAGGTTTGATGAAAATGCTAGTCTCTTGTTGTTGAAGTTAAGGAAGGTTTGAAAGTATGTGATCATATACACCGAGTCTATTACAAAGTTACAAATTAGATTTGGATGATGAAATTGATGAGGGATTTTGGTTGAGGTACATGTTGGGTACATGGTTGAGACAAGTAGTTGATGAATTGGCACATACATGAGGTGTATAGTTGATGATGTTGGTACATCTTGTTGAGTCATAGTTGATGAGTAGTTGATACATGATTGGTACATATTTGATACATGGTTGGAGGCACTTGTTAGTAGTATTGTTGACACATGGTTTATGGATGATGTAGCATACTTATATTGGTATATTATTAGAAGAACATATTGATCTTGGTGATGATTATGAGTTGTTGTGTTATGCTTGGTTGATGCACATATTTGAGAGTTGTCTTGGTGATCGATCTTGGTGGTATATCTGATTTGGTTGATAAGATTGATGAGACATGTTGTTGTGATAGTTTGTGTGGACATGTTGTTGTGGCAGGTTATTCGAACAGGTTTGGTGCATGGTTGATGTACTTGTTCATGGTACAAGTTGAGGTACATGTTGGTGCATGATTGATGCACTTGTTTATGATACAGGTTGATTATAGGTTGTTTGGTACAGGTTGGTGCATGGTTGATACACTTTTTCATGGTACAGGTTTATTATAGGTTGAGGTAAAGGTTGATGCATGGTTGAGGTTATTGGTACAGGTTGTTTGGTGCAGGTTGATTGGTATAGGTTTACAACAGTATATCTCACAGTGATAATGTGACAATGGTTCCATCATTCTACTTATACGTCAAGGTGGTTGGACGGGGCAAGGACATGTGGTTGTAGCCACCTTCTTGTTGTAGCCAGAGAATAGAGAGGGTTGTATCCTCCTTATGGTTGTAGCCAGAGAATTGGGGAGTTGGAGATTCCTTCATGTTATAGCCTGAGAAACTAGGGGGTTGGAGCCTCCTTCCAGTTGCAGCTGGAAAAAAAAGGAATTTGGTGCTTCCAATGAATTTAATTCTTAAAGAAATATAAGAAAAATCATTTTGTGGTTTTCTCCTACTTTGTGTTTCCACATAAAAACACTACTGTACTGTGTATGTGTATGATTGTTCATTTGTTCATTGTTTATTTACCCTGCAACTATTGGATGATAATGCTACATTGGTATAACACTTGCATTTTGTGGTTAAAAAGTATTATTGATATATTATTGATTCACCCCCCCCCCCCCCTCTCAGTAATCCAATAGTTATTTGATGCTTTGATCATTATGAGTCATTATTGGATTTTCTTTTTGGTTTCCAATATTCTTTT
Organism: Picea engelmannii; assembly: GCA_009831015.1. Lineage (NCBI taxonomy): Eukaryota > Viridiplantae > Streptophyta > Pinopsida > Pinales > Pinaceae > Picea > Picea engelmannii. Next base: position 388,776 of record ML778771.1, on the reverse strand, counting down.
GTCTTTCTTCTAATCTCTCTATTGCATTTTGTGTTTTGGGATTTAGACCTAATTTTTCCAAGTGTTTACAATTGTATAAACTTATTACTTTCAAAATAAATGTGTACATATTCTACTATTATAGAGGATTTAAGTGCATACATATGCGCTTAAAAACACATAAGTGTTGGCACGTTTACATGCCCTATAGAAGGATAAAGTGCGTACATACACTCCTTGTAGAAGGAAAATGAACATACATAGCTCATATGTGCTACCTACAGTGATATAGGGAATGTACATAAGCCTATACACATGACCTACAATGGTGAGAGTAGCGTACAACTCCAGAAAAAATGACTTTTTTGGTTGTTTTTCATCCTTTTTTAAGCCTTGTTTTTGCTAGTTTGGGGATCTTTTATAGGAAGTTTGGTCTCAAAAATTTTTGTGGCCTATAGGAGGTTTCTAAGGCCTTAATTTTCAAAGGCAAAAAAAAAATATCGATATTTTTCTCCCATTTATCCCTTGGATTGCATCAATTTAAGACTAGTCTCGTTCTCATAATCTTAGTTTCGTGGTCGTTGTTGTGGTCATCTTTGAAAATTGAGTTCATATTTGAGTTCGATACTTTTATTTTGTGATTTTATTGGATTTTTCAAACATAAAAACGCAAATTTTATTTCTTTTAGAATTTTTTGTTAGTTTTTTCTTTTGGTAGAAAGAAGAAGAAAACGTAAAAACCTAGTTTTTTGCTAGTTAGGTCTCTTTCTTTCTCTTGCATTGTTTTTCTTCATATTTGAAAAAGAAAAAGATACTAGCATAGGATTTGGTTTTATTCTTATATTGAAATAATTTCAAAGAAAAAATAACGTCCTTGTGTTTGCTTCTTTTTCTGTTCTCAAAAAGCTACATTGTGCATTTTGCATCAGAAAGAGAAAAAATGCATTTCAAGGTTTGAAAGTTTTTTCATGCATTTTTATTTTTTTTAACTCTTTTTCATTGAAGAATTAGCATAAATTTTTATTTTCTAGTGTTCTTGTAATTTTTATTTTTTCAAGAGTCTCAAACAACATAAGTTTAACTTATGTATCCTTTGAGTAAAAAACAATCGCTAAAATGAATGTTAAACTTAAAATTTACTAGAAATTGTTTCTAGGGTTCATAAAAATGTTTACGGTTAAGGCATTGGATTAGGATTGGAGAGATGACTCCCCAATATTGGTAAAAAAATATAGAATTTTAAGATAGGGAGAGTCAAAATTCAATTTTCATAGAAATATAGTTGGGAGCCTCCTCTAACATAGGAGTTAAACACAAGGTCACGTAAGGAAGAGTCGAGGAAATAACCCCTTAGAGGATTGACCGAGCATTATGGAGAGATCATATTTTGAGGGTTTTGTTAGTGCCCATACCTCTCTGAGAGGTTTCACTTTCAAGGCTTCGAGATTTTTTTCCTTGCCCATACGTTCGATCCCAACTGTCGATTGTACCCCCCGAATGTTGGTTGTGAGTTGGTATCCTTAGTTTCCCTTCCTAGGTATCTCAGAGGTCACTATGGGGGGTTTCATGTGGTACCTAAGGAAAACTTTGTATCATGCCATCAGTACTCATGGAGGGTACCCTAGCAAGCAAGGGTTACTTGCACTGGGTAGGACTGGTAAGTGGAGGTCGAGGTAACTGCTTCTCACTCCTCTGTTCAATGGCCGCAAGACTTAATCAACCTATTTTGATTTTTTGAAGGTACCTTTCCACTTTTTCATTTCTTTAGACTCAAGACCTTATCCACCTAGGCTGAAGTTTTAAGGAATTTTTTTGTTTGCGATGTTTCTCTTAGGAATTTTAGTGGAGTGTTTCTTTCTATAGTTTTCCTTAGGTTGTGTAAGTATTACTTCTTTTGGATCGTTGATTCAAGGTGGTCAAACAAATACTCCATTGGTTGGGAAGGACTCCTAGTATTTATTTTTAAAGTGTGGAGCTGCCTTCTAGAAGGTGTAGGTTTTTATACCACTAGTTTGACAGAGTCAGCGTATGAGACTTTTTCGGACATGAAAAATCCCAAAAGGGACAAACCTATGCATAATAACGACATGGTCAAAGTTCTTGAGGATACCAACCAAAGGACACATGCCTAAGGTGTTATTGGACTAATCGGTAGGTGCAGACACTAACTGATCTCCCTAGATCCACCTGGGTCTAGAACAAAACAGGACATGACATGACTCTTTCCCTAAGTTTTGACCATTGAATCAACTAGTAGGAAGGAACAAGTAACATACCTTTATATCTCTTCCTAGGGTCTCTGTTTCTCTCGCTTCACTCTGGTGCTCTCATGATGTCAAGACCAAGACGACACAAACCAACCAAAGTGAAGATAGCACAATATATTCAACAGCCAACCTATGTGTATGATCAAGGAATTACACAATAAAGTGGAAATAGCTTTATGGGAAAGGGACATGCCACTGTATCATATTAATGGAAAGTAAATATTACAACCTGAGCCTTGATGTTGCAAAATTCCTTTCGATGGCCCCTGGATCCGACACACACACTTGCTCAATCCTTGTATGAAGAAGATCAAATCCTCTTGATAGACTTGCTAGAGTCTCCAAGCTATTGTTCAGCTAAGTCCTTCACACAATTCTTTCAACAATTCTCCAATGAATCTTGCTTAACCTTTTCCATGAGAATTCCCTCAATATATAGGAGAGAATGAATTAGTTACTTGGATAAGAATGATCCCAAAATATCAAGGAATCCAGTACTAGGATAACCATTTGAATGCCAACCCATCCTTCTAGAAGATTCCCTTCTAGAAACATCGAGAATTCATCTTTTTCCATGCTTTAGGAAGAGTTTGCACTCTATAAGTTCAACATAGTGTGAGAAGTTCACACCCTGGCCTAAGGCAGCCTGCGAGAATCAGGCATTCTCACACCCAAATATACTAGCAGCCTGCGAACCTTCTTCAAAAATGAGTTTTCTGGGAAGAGATGAAAGTAAATTTTCTCAGGAGAAAGTTCTTATGAAGAGCCTGAGTACACCATCATCAAGACATCATCATGATGAACAAAATCATGGGTAATAGAATGCCCCCCAAAGTATGAGGTTGGAACCAGTAACAGCCGAAAGACTTTGTAAGTTGCATGTGTGTATCAGAAACCAGGAGCACACCTAATCGAAAACGTGCAAACAACCAAGCATCTACAGAATATCATATATACCAATTTTGAGGTAGGCATTCCCATACTCAGATCATAGAATGATGATAATTTTAGACCTAGGTCATGGCCACCAATCATACACTGTGGATCCATGCCGTCAAAATATAGCATAGCCACCAGGAATACACTGTGGATCTATGCGAGAAATTTCAAATCAAGACGACATAGCCACGAGACATACACAGTGGATCTATGTGTCACAAATGATGCATACTCCATTGCAACCTAGACAAAAGAGATGATATCCAGGGTCTTCAATCTCGTCGCCCCAAAGTACGAATCTAACCATGTGATTACATGTGTTGAAGTCGAACATGGCAGAAACCACTTGATTACCAGTCATTGATGAAACTGTTAACAAGTGTGAGGGAAATCACCATTGATGTCAATGACTCCCAAGGTACTCTAGTACAATCCATCGAGTGTAAATAAATGAGTTGAAGTCGAACATCCAATAGAATTTTTCGATCAGGGGTCAATGATGTAAACCCACTGTCAAAAGCGAGGAAACCTGCCATTGAGGCATGCAAGCTCCAAGGTACCAAATAATTTCTAAGTCTTGATTCCGGATAATGAGATGAAGTCGACGGAACAAAACTCGTCACAGGAGGGCCTTGATGTATCCCCCATCAATGACACGAGATGAGTAATAGATTTTGAAGGTCAAACAGAGTATGATGTGAATTGGACTGGACACAGGGAAGGCCAACACGAAGAGAATGGATAACTACAGATGGCCAACTCAATATAGGTTTCAGATGGACTTCTCTTGAACATATGAACGACACGACCAATGATTTGGCAGCATTCACTCAAAGACGACACAGGGAATGACCTTGTAGCAAATCGAATGAGAGACAAATGGATTTCCCAAACTGGCTTCAAATGTAATGAATAGGGGGTGTCATGTTCAAGAGTGACACTTATTGCCAATCAATACGAAGATGAAAACATATCCCTTTCCCAAATTCCCCCCCACCATTTATGGCGAGTACCTCTTTATTTTTACGCAAGCTTGAGGAGGATAACATATGCTTGTTGATGTAAGCTAATCCTTCATATGAGTCCCTTAGAGTATATTTAACGAACCCTAAGAAGGAGTGGTTTGGTCCCATTGTGGGTATGTCGATGTTTGTTTAACAAGTCCAAAGATAGAAAACTCGAAGGTTTTTCATGACTATAGAGTCTAGAAAAACACTTAAAAGAGAACTCTCTCAGTTCCTTTTTCGTAAAATAGTCTGGACGATACCGAAAAAGAGATAAATTATCGCTCACTAGATGCTAACTTCAAATACTTTATCGAGCGTGAAAATAGCAAGGTTGCTCGGCTATCTTTTCATGTTTAGAGAGTCTAAAAAGAGCTTAAAGAAGACTCCAGGGGGATTCCTTTTTCGCATAACCTTGTTGAGCCCGAAAAAGTGATAAATGTATGCTCGATCTCGTTCTCATGTATTTACGAGTGCAAGAACGGACAAAGACCACACTCGAGGTTTTATACAAAAACCCCCCAAAAAAATCAAAACACGCAATGACAAAGAAAAATATATGTCCGTATCCCTGTTTTTGACCATCGAAATCATTACGCCTGCAAAAGGTTCACACAAAATGACATTAGGGATTAGGTTTTAATAAATAAATAATCATAAAAAACCAAATGACATAGTAAAAGTAAATAAAAAGGAGTAAATACTCTTTTTACCACATCATTTTTACCTTTCCACTATTTGAGCTCCAAAAAACCCCTCTTTTACCCTTAGAGTTCGACGTCAGTTTGCGGGAGCTACGATCGTCCATTCAGCGAGCCGTCAATGACAGTAAGGTAGGCTCTTAGTCCTTAACACTTTCATGGTTTAAATTTGCAATTTCATTGGTTAAAATTTTATTTTTAAGTTGATTTTGCAAGCCCTACTCGCGCGCTGCCATTCTCGCAGGCAGGCTATATGGGGCCTGCGAGAATGATGCATTCTCGTAGGTGAGCCTAAGGCAACCTGCGAGGTTCTCAAACTGTGCACACAGGGCACCTGCGAGAAATGCAAAGCTCAAATTTTTTCTTAAAATTTACCCAATGAACAAGAATCAAATCATGAAAAAGGTTGCTAATCTTCTTGTTGTGTTCCTTTTGCAGATAATTGGCCATCAAAATAGTTCTTGAATGGCGCGAAAGAGAGAACGAAGAAGACAATGCAATGGCCAAAAATCATCCACCTACTATTGCTACTTTGAGAGATTGTGGCCTCTTGAAGTACTTTCTCATCTTGGGCATGAGGGCCCAAGTCAGACTATCAGAGTACCTGGTGCGTATGTGGGACCCTGATCAGCAGGTATTTCATGTGGGGGTCCAAACACTATCCTTAGACATTGAGGACATTTACTTTTTGACTGGATTGTCCCAGCGGGGGTACTATGTGAGCCTGACTGGTAGCAGAGGTGGTGGGCTACATATGAGTGAGTACTGTCGTTTATAGTGCGTTCTCGAGGCTGAGAGAAAGAAAGGAAAAGTAGCTATTTGGGGGGTATGAGATTTGACCCTCCGTAATATTCTATTCACCATAGCTCAGATGGCTGGGAGTTCTTCTCCTAACATGGCGTTACAGAGCTACTTCCAGTATGTTATTGAGTGTACTGAGCCTCGGGTGTTCAACTGGATAGATTTTGTGCTTCACAGTATAAAAAAGAAGTTGACCAAATGTAGACGAGGAGACCTAAAGAAATTCGGGTACGGATATTTGCTAGTGTCCTTCTTCCTTGAGCGGGTCCCATTACTAAGGCTACAGGTGGAATGGAATTTATCGGCTCCCAGGGATCCACGGATGCTGAGATGGTGTCGGCTCATGGCCCGGCACGTAGCAGGACCGATCATCAAATATGATGATACTTTCTTTGACTGGCTTCAATCACAAATGTTGATGATTGACGACTATGCTTCTGCCAGGTTGGATTTCTGAGGATATCCATATTTAGTATTACCAGAGGATGCTCAGTGGGGGGACCTTGGTAAAAAGTACACACATTGTCTTTTTAAATGTTTTGTGAATTTTTATCATATTCAAATGTTTTTGTTTTAAATGTCCATCCAAAGACTAATACAAAATTATTTGTTGATGTCACAGATGTTGGACCTTACAGACCTATTGGTACTTCTCCCATCTAGTGGCGAGGAGAGGTAGCGGCAGCGCCACAATATGCTGAGGATTATCAAGTCGTGGAACAAAGTTTGGAGGGCTTGACAACAGATATTCCAAACATGACTCTGGAAGAGGTTCCACGACGCGATCAACATCATACTATAGGAGTATCAGGGTCCATGAGTCGACTGCTCCGTAGGGTTGCTCGGGCAGTTGTGTGTTACCATGAACGTCATCCATGATGTCACTTTGTAGAAGCTATAAGCTTCAGATTTTGAGATTTTGGTCTTCGAACAAACTTTTTGTAAAAAAATCTTTTGATCGTTATATATACAGACGACTTCTACCGATTTACCTTATATTGTGTGAATATTGATGTGATTGATTTATAAATGATTCAAATGTCTATCCAATACATAATTAGCCAATGAATCTGTTAATGTATTTAGACATCTACAAATATGTTGATATTCAATGTGATCAAAATAACGCTCCAAGAGGCGAATTCGCAAATACACCCGTAACAAAGTAGGACTTTGAATAGAATAGACATTAATTAACTATAGTACAACCAGTTGCGAATCAAGTCGTAAAACCAAATGACTAATTTCGAGCGAGATAGCATCAACCAATAATTCAATAAAAACGCTATACTCTGCAATGTTATTGGTCACATGGACGAGGCACACACTTCATAAGGAAACAAGTTCATTTGTCGGGGCATAAATTTCCCACACAGTGGAAGTAAGGTTCTGAGTACTATGGCTAGCGCCATCAGCAAAGCCAATATAGGGTAGCGAAGACTCCGACATCTGGAAATCAAACACAATGTCACATAAGGGCAGAGACTAGATAACGATAAAAGCAAACTATAGTAACACAGAAAACATATGATACAATAAAATACAAGTACTAGTGCACAAATGATTTTATGCATAGTACTTCTTCAATTACAACCCATTCCTAGGCTCACTCAAAGGGATACCATCATAATCTACCAACTCATAAGCTCCTTTCTCCAAAACTCGTCGAACGATATAAGGACCTCGCCACATAGGTTCAAATTTCCTAGCTCCTAACATATCTCGATCCTGTTCATAAAGAAGATCAAGATCACCTTCGGAGAAAACGCAAGGCTTGACATGCTTGTCGTATTGGGCCTTGACATGCTTTTTCTGGGCTTCTATGACTAGGGTGGTGTCACGTCGAGTTTCGTCTAATCGCATAAGATACAATAGATGTTCTTCTTCAGCAGAAGTGTTGGGTAGGAGTTCAACAGCTAGTTTCAAAGAAGGTATCTCGCATTCGATAAGGAGAATGGATTCCACACCATAGACTAACTGAAAAGGTGTAAATCCAGTAGCGGACTTGACGGATGTCCGGTAAGCCCATAATGTCGAAAACAACATTGTGTGCCAACTTGTTCTATGAATCCCTATCATTCGTCGGAGCATAGTTATGAGAACTTTGTTGATTGCTTCGACCTGGCCATTGGCTTGTGGACAATAGGGCGTTGAGTTATCATGGCGAAGACCCAACTTTTCAATAAGTTCAGACATCATAAAATTCCTAAAGTGGCTACCATGATCGGTGATGATAGCTTGGGGAACACCAAAACGAGCTATGATGTGATTAAAAAGAAACAATGTTGTGGTCTTTCCATTGTTGTCAAATGTTGGCATCGCCTTGACCCATTTTGTAAAGTAATCAACGGCTACAATGATGTAACCATGCCCCCCGACCGAGTGATGGTGACATGTCATGAAATCGATGCCCCATTTCGCAAAGGGACCAACTGAGACCACAGGGTGAAGAGGAGTAGGATGTGACCGAATTTTCTGATTATAGTTCTGGAAGGCATGGCATTTCTGAACGGCGGTGATGCAGTCGTTAAATAATGAAGGCCAAAAATACACTGCACGTAAGATCTTCTGGGCAGTAGCATACCTAGACATGTGACCACCACATGCTCCAGAATGGAATTCATTCATAGCTTTCTCGGCTTCATCGAACGTTAGACAACGTCGAAAAATAGAGTCAATCCCCCGACGATAAAGAGTATCCCCGAGGATAATGTATTGACGAGCTTGATATCATATGCGACGTCGGTCAGTACTAGACAAACTTGGCCGAAAAGTTTGGGTTTCGAGATATATAATGATATCCCCATACCAAAGATCATCAGTGTTAATGAGGAAAAGAGATTCATCGGGTAATGAATCAACTGCTACATTTTCCGTTGCAAAGTGAGGAAAATCGCATATCAACTCAGCAAAAACTAAGGACTTCTTAAACTTGGCACAGTCGAATTCCAAGTCAAACTCCTGGAGTATCACAATCCATTTGGAGTATTTCCCCCCTAGTAATTGACGTGTCAAAATTTGTTGCATAGGGTTGCAATGAGAAATCACTGTAGTCTTCCATGAGAGGATATAGTGCCGGAAGCATTAGACGGCTTGAACAGCAGCCAAGGCCAGTTTCTCGACATGTTGATATTTGATTTTAGTCGGTGTGAGACTGCGACTCAAGTAGTAAATAACATGTTCGTCGTGTGAATCATCCTCTTGGACGAGAACCATGCCAATGGTGTAATCTGAGGCAGCAAGGTAAATGAAATAATCGTGACTGTAATCGGGGGGGAAGAGAAGAGGAGCTCGCGTCAGGAATAACTTCAAAGCTTCAAAAGCATTGTTGGCAATGGTATCCCAGACGAACTCGGAATCCTTCTTTAAAAGCCGCATAAATCCACGAGTGATCTTGACGTAATTTGGGGTAAAACGACGAAGAAATTTTTCTTTCCCTTGCAAACTTTGCAAATGGTGAAGTGTAGAAGGAGGAGGGAGATTAAGGATGGCCTCAACCTTCAAAGGATCCACCCAGATCCCCTGATGTGAAATGATAAAACCTAGAAGACAGCCAAATTCCACATAGAAAACGCACTTATGCGGATTCAAACGTATACGGTAGAATCGACAACAAATGAAAATGGCTCGGAGGTGGTTGGGGTGATCGACTCGGTGCAAAGAATGAGCAGGTAAATCGTCCAAATATGGTTGAACGATGTGTTTGATATCATGAAAATCATAAGACATAGCGCGTTGAAAAGTTGCGCCAACGTTCTTAAGATCAAAAGGAAGTTTCCTATAGGCAAAAGTACCCCAAGGACAAATAAAAGCAGTCTTATGTTGATCCTCAGGAATGATATTAATTTGATTATAGCCGGAGAAACCATCCATGAGAGAGAATATTTCACTTCCAGCGCAGTCATCGACAATCTGGTCAATGAAAGGGGTAGGAAAGTTGTCTTTTGGACAAGCTTTGTTGATATCCCTATAATCAACACATACATGAATTGTACCTTGTTTCTTGTCAATCAGGACAAGATTGGAAACCCAGTCTATGAGAGCCACCGGATAAATAAAGCTGACTTTCAGAAGTTTCTCGGCTTCGAGCTTTATAGCAGCCGCTTTACGTGGGTGAACTGGACGAAGGTGTTGCTGGATGGGTTTAGCGTCAGGATATGTCTTGATTTCATGAATCACAATTTCAGGGTCGATACCTGGAATTTCTTCGTAGCTCTGGGAGAATATGTCACGAAACTCTTTGAACAGGGATGTATAGGTGACTATTTCGTCCGGGGAACACGAAGCTCCAATATGGACATTTTCGATGATTCCAGGTCTAATTGATATATCAATGGGAATCGTGGAAGAGATATTACTTAAGTTCCCTTCGGAAAACACATCATGTGCTGACTCGGGAACGGTTGATATGACGAAAATGGTCGGTGGGGTCAAAATCCATTGGTAGTTCTCAAGAGTGTGTTGCTCCAGAAAGAGGATGGAATGATGATGCCCATCATCCCAAAGGGTGTCTTCCATGACGGACATGATCATCTCATCAATGGGAAATACAACACAAAAAGGATCAGGAGACAACTCATCAAGAGAAGGGATAGAAGGTGTTGCCGATTGAATGGCCTGATAGGAGGATTCAACGGGACTTAATGGCATTGCGTTGCCGAAACAAAGATCTCCATAAAAAAAAAATTAAATTTTTTTTTTTGCCAAATCTTCAACAATGTTATAGTTATGGGTTGCATGAAAGATAAAGATAAATAAAAAAAATTATAAATAAATGATGAAATGAAGATGATCTCCATAAATTTTTTTTTTTTTTTTTTTTTTT
>ML778771.1:349123-359896 GCA_009831015.1 Picea engelmannii | reverse complement strand
GAAGATGTGTTATGTGTACGAAAAGGAGAAGGGAAATGAAACATGGTGAGGGAGTTTTCCAATGCATTCATTCTAGCATGTAAGGAATTGCATGATTAAAGTTTAGAAAACAACATACCTCCACTTACCCCCAAAAAAGTAGATGAACTATGAAATAGGAATGTAGCTTATGCTGGATCATGAAAAATGTGACTGTTTCTCATGGAATGTGAAGTGAAGGAATTTGAATGGCTAATTGGTTGTATGAATCAAAAGATGAAGTCTGAAAGTGGAACTGTGATAATTTCATATGGCTAGAAAAGTATTGTTGCAACTGTTGATGGAGTCATGAAAAATATATATAGCCTTCACCTGCTACAAAACATGATGGTACAACTCTAATCATGCAAAAATGTGTCGATGTCGAGCATGAAAAGAAGACATTGGATTACCGGTCATTGATGGATGCCGTTAACCAATGAGAGGCAATCTCACCATTGATGTCAATGAGTGCCAAGGTACCTAAGCACATTTTGCGAAGTGTGAATAAATGAGTCGATTTTGAACCACTTGCAAGATCTAAAAATGAAGGGGCATTGATGTATTCCCAAGATTGCCAGCGATAGAACTTTCCATTAAGGCATGCAATCCTCAAGGTACTCATAAGGACTCTAGTCTCTATCCCAGATAAGGTGCTGAGGTCGATGAAAAAAGACTTGTTGAAAGGTGGGCCTTAAGGAATCCCACATCAGTCAATGCGAGTTGTACAAAATGACTAGTAGGACTATAGATGAAAATATCTTGGTAGCAATAGTGTTTATGAAAAAGAAAGCATGATAATGTAGTCATCAAAAGGAAACTGAATGGTTTTATTTGCAAGGAAAAGATATGAACTGCAAATATTGAAAACTATATGTGACTCATAAAGGTAGGCATGTGTGAAGTCATGATGGATAAGGCAATGAAAGGTGGACTTCAATTCATGGAGGATGAATAAGCTTGGAAGGAGAAGGGTAAGTGATAATGTCATGTCGTAATTGGTTTTTTGAAAGATGGTTGTGTAGTGGGAAATGCCATGACATGTGTGATGAACAATTAATCTCCTTCAAGCTTTAATGAGGCATGTTTTCTAGAAATAGTGGTGATCCTTAAAAATCACTTCTGCATGAGAGTTGATTGTCTTCAAACTTGTAAAAGGTTATCACTAATCCTGCAATAAATATTGTGAGATCATTGAAAAACATAGTGCAAAAAGGAGTGCAAGCAAACCAATCTAACAAATTTAAAAAATGAAATACATTATTTACCAATTGGTCATGACGTATTTGTGAAAATGGTCTTCATGAATACATGTTTAAGTGACTTCAAGGAGAACAATAAAGCATAAGAAATGAAAGTGTGAAGTAATATCGTTTTCATGAAGTTTTGGTAATCCATTTGCAAATTATATATATATATATATATACAATTTTTATTTTTATTTTTTTATGGTTTTTATTATTTTTTTACCTAGTGTTTGTTTTTATTTATATTTTAAAATAATAATAATAATAATTGTATGTTGTGTTTTTTTATTGTGGTTAGTTTATTTTGTATATATATATATATATATATATATATATATATATATATATATATATATATATATATATATATATATAGTTGAGGCAGTTCAACTAGTGGCAGCTGCGATAGGCTACCTACTATCTAGATAATAGTCTGCTCAAAGATTATTTATGGACACACCAAAGTCTTGTGGAGATGGTGTAATGATTTTCATTTCAAACAAGATCTCATTCGTTGAACCGAACTGATATTTCAGGCGATTTTTATGTGCTTCGAGTTGCAACACAAGCACCCAACTATCCTATTCTTAGGCTGACGAGACAAAAAACATGTGATTTCTTGTCATCCATACAATACACTTCTGAAATCCAGTGGCAAGATGTGATTTTAATAACTTTCTTGCACGGGTATTGAAGCCACAAACCACATCAGCCATCTCCTTCAACGGTGATGGAAGATGTCTTGTCACACACTGGAACTAGAATTGAATGAGTAATCAGATCCATACTTCTTTAAATTATGATTCCTTAAGAATTCTGGTAGTAAATATCACCTGGAGTAGGAAAAGTATTGTGGCAGTGGAATCATTTAATAGAATCCCTCACCCATAACAGATCTTGCAACAACAAAAAAATTGCAATAATTCCATGCAACCAGGGAGACTAAATAATCTCTATTTGCATAGCTTGTGCATGAGTTTTAAATTCCCTTCCTTTCTTACAATAATGAATCTTGTGATACCTTTTCAGAATCTTGCGGATTTCCAGAGTGATCGTCATCCCATTTGCGTTCGACACATGGCAAACTAAATTTGTAAGATGGGTCATGGAGTGATGGGTTGGCATAATTAACAAATTAAATCATAAACAACCTACATAATTTGATAATGTAGCAGGTGTCCACTGATTGGAAACAACCTAACACAATCATAACTCTAGCGATGAATGGCGGTGGATGGTATCAGTTATCTCCATTGCACAATCAGGTGAACGCACATATTGTTTTGGCCTAATTTTGTTTAATCGGTCACCATTCGGGTGCACTTGTCGAGGATGGGTCACTCTATAGCGTGGAATTACCACCCGTTCTCGGCTCTAATTGAAATTTGAGGAACCATTCCACCGAAGCTGCAAATGAATGGGAACTTTTTAACTCGATTTGGTATCAGGAATTGGGAACAATCCTGCACCTACAACACCTTTGGGTGGAGCAAACCCTAGAAACTTCTGCAAATTAGATCTAACAATCATAGAGCACAAGAAATAATAAAAAAAGCATCAGGAAGTTCGTTGGATCATCTCCACTAAGGCCGCTCTGGCTCATTTTCTATATGAAAGAAATAAGGGTGAAGGGTAGCTTAGCTACATCTCTTCTTTCGAATAGAGAATTCAACAAACTGAAGATGATAATAAGCACAATGGCCACTATGCCCCTAGAATTGAACTTGGAGAATGAAAGATCTCAGCTAGATTATTTCAGGATGGTTTTGAATCTATCCTTCTTTCTGGTTGTTGATTTCTTGGAGGGGGTGGAGGTCTTTATGGTTTCTAAATTTTTTCTTGTTCTGTTTATGGTGGAGTAGAGAGATTTGTAGTTCATGGTTCTGTAAATGAGGAACCATAATAGTCCTTCACATAGAAACGTTGAGGCTATGGAGATTGACAAGATTACGAGGCTATCTTCGTACCTGAATGAGGACAATGAGAAGACCATCATGGAGGGTGGAATTGATCCTTGGAGCTCGCCTTTTCTTAGCTATGGTCTCTTTCCTTCCTAGGTTACCTTGCTTGATCGTAATTTTCTTACAATAATATGGAGAATTTTGTTCAGGAAATACAGAGGGAATAGTTTATCTGTCACTTCTAGAGAGTTGTTGCATTTTTTTCTTCGGAAGTGTATACCAGATAAGCCAAATAGATTTTGATATTTATCTTTTATTCTTTCTCTCCAACACCACCCATTATTGATTTATGGTGTATGAAGTGACAGAATAATTTTTAACTGGACAGACTAATCCATGGCTTCATGTTTTAATGGTTTTATTGTTTTGCAGGTTTCGACGTGAGTAGTGAAACTTCAATCTAGAAACAAAGGCCCTACACAATTCAATCAATTGCAAGATTGACAATCTCAACGTGAATTTTTTATTTATTTTACATTAAATAAAAACACAACTGTAATTTTTTAAGTTTTGTTTTGTTTTGTTTTTTTATCACTAGTTTAAAAAAAAAATTGGAAATTTTAAGAAAAAATCAGATGAAATTTTTTAGCAAATGGGGATCCCAAGTCAAAAATTAAAGGATTTTTTTACATGTTATTTTTCCTAAAATCATTAGAGACATCCTACTTTCCAATCCTCGAGATCGCACGAAGCACGGAGGAGAGCATACTTATTCAAAGCTTAACATAAAAAACTGAAAATAACATCCTACCTACTCTATGTTAATTAGAATTTAGAAATTAATTACGTGTAAGCAAATTTCCAATTTAACCATTTGTGTAATAGGAGAAAGAATATATTCACATGCAATTTCAAAAATTGAAAATTAAAATGTATAGAAGTGTGTGAAATTAATTGATGTAAATGTGATACAGAGAAATAAGGAAGAAAACATTGAACTATCCTAATACTCGCTTGAAACCAGTGTTCAATGAGGCTTGCGTATGTGTGATTTATGTTTTGATTCAACATACTTGCATTCCCTTGTTGGTCCTCCTTGATCTCATGTTCTAATAGTTTTTCCTCATTTGATTCTTCAAGTGTCAATTCTTATTTTTCTTCAGGAGGAGAGGCTAAGTCTTTGATTGTTGTCAAGATCTCATTTTCTTGAGAAGATGATATCCTGACTTTTCCTAGGATCTGAGAGAGTTGTTCCAAGGTTATATTCATTATAAAATCATCTTATTGGTATTCAAACTGGATACTACAAATGAAAAATTGGTACAAAGCTGTTCGAGACATTACTAAACAATACTAGTACAAAAGTAGTGTAAAATCATAGATGAACAGGTACAAAATCAAAAGAAAACTCATATGAAAGAAGAAACTAATTCATAATGAAAGAAATAAAACTTGCATAAAAGAAAGCACTCTTGCAGTAAAATAATCACACTGGAAAGAAAATAAATTGCGGGAATATAAACACATTGTGCAGGAAAGAAAGCATGCTTACAGGAAAGTAAATTGCAGGCAAGTAAACAAACTGAGAAAAGTATACAAACTAGAATAGTAAGAAAATTTGCAAAAAAATTGAACACTCTTGCGGAAAGGGAACAACAAGGCTTCAGAGCGACCCATTAAAATGGATGTGCAGGCTCTTACCTCTTGTCTTAAATTTCCTCCTCCCCTTGTTGTGTAATTAAAGGAAACTCACCTACCTAAACTCTAATCCATTTAGCACCTCCCCAGAAATGGTTCCAAAATATCGAGTGATTTCTATACTAATGAATTCGACATAAAATTGTCAACCCAGGGCTCGTAATATTCGAGGTGAAAGCACAATATATGCAGGATGAAATAAATCTAACCTAATCTAATGATTGGAAAAGAAACACGTGATTGAACTTGAATTGCATGAAATAAACGAAAGTATGAAATTGCATAAATTACACCTGATTGAGAAAGCATGAAATTGAATTGCATGACATAAACGAAAGCCTGAAATTGCATAAATCAAACCTGACTGAGAAAGCATGAGATTAGAAAAAGGAAAGATCATCTATAACATAAATAACAAATGATAAACATATGTGATCTCACATAAAATCTATATTAACAACTCAAAATAAAAAATCTATTATGGAGAAATCGATCTAAAACATCAACTCTATTACAACATGATGAAATCCATGACTAACTCATTATCTCAAAATTAAAGACTAACTATGTTCTTCTTTACTTTCTTTGTTCCTCTCATCCTCCTCCAAAATGAGGATAGATCCCTCTTATTTATACATGAGTGCTTTGAAAAGAAGATAAGCAACTCATAATTACAATTCCACTTTTCTCTCAACCAACTTGCTATAATTACAAAATACTTATCCCTTCAAATCCTTTCCACTTTTCTCTCAACCAATTTGCTATAATTACAAAATGCTTATCCCATTTTTCTCTCACAAATTCTTTCATGATATTCCTCTTTGAAATTAGCTTGACTTATCTCCTTCAAATTGTGAAAAGATGGAGAAAACATTCAAGAAACTTTTGAATACTCCTTGTTTGAAAGCTTAAAATATCCCTACATTACAAAGCTCACACAAATATTTGAGATATATATGAAAAATATATTGATTTCTAATATTTAATCATAAATTCTCTTTTAATACTAAAATGAATAAAGTGGAAAATAATAAGGTGAAACCTAAATGTATTCATGAAAAGAGTATAATGAATGGTTGAATGAAGTGATAGAATGTGAGGAATGGTGAAAGAAAAAGAGGATGGAAATACGACAATTCTGATACTCAACACTCTACGAGTCATGTTGGAGACAAGTACCTATCCTCTACAATTCATGTTAGGGGAAAGAAACCAACCTCTACAATTCATGTTGGAAGCATGAAACTAACCTCTGATAGTTATAATGGAGTTATGTCAACAACCTTTGTGACTCATGTTGGAGACCTACAAACAACCATTGCAATTCATGTTGGGGGCATTAAACTAGTTGTTGCAAGTCATGTTGGGGGCACTGTAGATTTTAATCATGTACAATATTTTACTGCAAACAGATTTTCAATAAAAGAACAGAAATGATACAATGGAAAATACACACATTACATAGATATTTTTCCCCTGGAAGCACAAACCGGAAAAACCAACATATTCTATATTCATTCACACCATACATTGTTTACAATACAATATACATATAGGATCTAGCGGCATCCAAAACCCTAATCTGATGACCTAGATTAGTCAACAACCCTAATTCCTTAACTGGAAATAGAAAACCATTGGCAAAAAATCATGTGTCAAAAAATTGCCCATAAATGGACATGAAAATCGAGGACCTCCCAAAAATGGACACGAAAACTGAGGGAATTTTTTTTTTCGGGGGCGAAGCCCCCCTCTTACCCCCCTGCGCACTTGAAACAATGTTGACACTAATTCTAGTCGTGCAAAGAATATAACACATATCCAACATTCTCCCACTTGTTGTTTTCTTTTCATACAAGGATTACAAGGTTACATAGTCAACAATCCAAGGCAACAATGCCCATAGATCCTCTACATGAACAGAACTTCTTAGTGCTCACAAATTTTGTTAATGAATTTGCAACATTCTTCAAAGTGTCCACCTTCATCGACAACACCTTATTTTATTTAACCATGTCTCTCACAAAGTGATATTGAACATCAATATGATTTGTCTTTGAATGATAGTTGGGTTCTTCGCCAGAAAAATTGCACTCTAACTGTCAAAATATATCCTTACATCTTGTTGTACTAGCCCAATACTTGAACACAATCTTTGTAAGCATACTTCTTCCTTGTTTTCATGAGTGGTTTCCATGTATTCAACTTTTGTAGTTGAAAGTGCCACTTTAGATCGTCTTTTTCTCATCTAATTGATTTCTCCTCCAAACAAGTTAAACACATAGCCCCTTGTAGATATCCTATGATCTAGATATCCAACCCAGCCTGCATCCAAAAATCTATGTATTTCCAACACTCTATCCAATCCCGGTCTTCCTTGGTAGCACAAACCATAGCTAGCAATGCCACACAAATACCTGAAAACCCTCTTTATTGTTGTCCAATTATCCTTCCCTGGTTTTGACATATACCTGATCAAAAATATCATTGCATGTACAATGTATGATCTAGTAAAGACCATTACATACATCAAACTTCCAACCACACTTGCATATGGAACATGCCACATGCCCTCCTTCTCTTCATGTGTCTTGGAACACTGATTTGCAGATAAATTTACACCTACAGGAATAGAGACCCTGGCTAGTTTACATTCCTGCATATTAAAACTTTGCAATATTGTCTCGACATATTTTCTCTGATTTAACCAAAGTTTCTTATTTTTCCAATCTCTTTTAATTTCCATTCCAAAAATGAAAGTTGCAGCACCAAGATCCTTCATGTCAAATTTAAAGGACAACTGATTTTTCACATCCTATATAATCTCCTTGTTGTTTCCTATCAACAACATGTCATCCACATACAAGACCAAATAAATCAAATGATCACTAATTAATTTAAAATACACATATTTGTCCTCTTTGCTTCTTGTGAAGCCAAGTCCTAACATATAAGTAACAAATTTTTGATACCACATCTTTGGTGATTGTTTTAAACCATACAGGGACTTTTTTGTCTTGCATACCAACTCCTTCTTTCCCTTCACGGCAAAGCCTTATGGTTGCTTCATGTAGATTTATTCTTCTAGATCCCCATGTAGGAATGTTGTCTTTACATCCATGTTTTCTACTTCAAAATAAAACCCAACAACAATAGATAACAAAAATCTAATAGAAGTTAAATTGGCAATATGACAAAAAATCTCACCAAAATCAATTCCCTCGACCTGGGAATAACCCTTTGCTACTAACCGAGATTTTTATTTCTCCACTTTTATTTCTGCATTCAGCTTCTTTTTAAATTTCCATTTGTTTCCAATGGGATTTCTTCTAGTCGAAAACTCCACTAGATCTCAAGCCTCATTATTATCCAAGGCTACCATTTCTTCAACCATGGCCTTTTTCCATAGTTTTCCATCCTCTAAATCCATTGCCTCCCTAAAAATTCTAGAATCATCATCAACAATAGACAAAGACAAATTTGAAAGGAAATCGTATGGAGTATACCTTTTTGGTAGCCTTTTTTCCCACACTGATCTCCTTAATACTAGAGTATGAGGATCTTCTTCTTCTGATTTTTGTTCTTCTGTAGAGTTTGATTCATCATCCTTTGGCTCAAACTCTATTTTCTATGGTTCTTCCTTACTTGGTAGGAATTCCTATTTGACAACTTCCTTCATTTCTCTAAAAACCACATCTCATATATACACAATATTCTTAGTTTCTGGGTTCCAAGATTTATAACTTTTGATACCAACTTTATACCCATAAAGATACAATTTTCAGCCTTCTTATCTAGATTACTCATGTTTTCCTTTGGAGCATGAACATAGGCCTCATAGCCAAATACCTTGAGATGTGTGAGAGAAGGTTTCTTACCAGTCCATACCTCTTGTGGAGTCTTGTCATTCTGTGTTGATGAGGTTGATATGTTGACCAGGTAACAAGCAGTGCCCATCGCCTCTACCCAAAATTCTTTCCCTAACCCAACACCATTGAGCATGCCCCTTTCTTTTAACATCAACATCTTGTTCATCCTTTCTGAAACTCCATTAGGTTGAGGTGTATATGTAGTATTATTATGCCTTGCTATACTGCACTTCTTACAAAATTCTTCAAATTCATTCCTGCAGATTTCTCCACCATTATATATCCTCAACACCTTAATTATCTTCTTTGTTTAATTCTCAACAAGAGACTTAAACTCTTTAAACCTATCAAAGACTTCAGATTTATTCCAAAAGAAAATTTTCAAAGTATTCCTTGAGAAGTCATCTATAAATGAGACATAGTACATATATTTTCCCATTGATGGAACTGACACATGTCCAAACACATCATTGTGCACTAGTTGTAAAATTCCTTCTTCTTGTGTCGCACCAGAGGGGAATCTTACCCGATTCTGCTTCCCATATACACAATGTTCACAGAAATCAAAATCCAGAGAGTAGTTAGACATACCTTCAACCATACCTTTACCATGAAGTAGTTGAAGACCTTTCTCTCCAATATGCCCCAGTCTTTGATGCCACAACATATCATTTTTTCCAAAGAGTATAGTAGTTTTTTTCTCTTCTTCTCTAATATTATGAATAATGGAACTATTACAACCATCACAAATAGTTCTTCCTTGCAGCTTATACAAAGTTCCAATCTGGACTCCCTTCAACAACACCATGTCTCCTCGAACCATCCTACAAGTTTCTTTTTCAAATATCAATTTTACCCCTCCATCATCCATTATGCTTACAAAAATCAAATTTCTATCTAATCCTGGGATGTGTAGAACACCAAGTAGTGTTCTAATCCTTCCATCTATGAGCCTCAACTTGAATTTTCCTCATCCTATGATTCTGGCTATCGATTCATCACCTAGGAAAACATTACCTCCATCATCACATAACCACTCCTTGTGGGGATTCATACGAAAGGATACACATGATTCAACCAACCATGCCTCATGATCTGCATGTGTGCTTGAAGAAGCCAAGTACACACACACACTCCTTCTTCCTTGGAGGTATTTTATTATGTAGAGGGAGCACCTTCAAATCCCTTCACTTTCTCAATGCTTTTGGATCTACATTTCTTCTTGAAGTGCCCTTATTTTCCACATCTCTAGCATACCTTTACAAAATTTTCAAGAGATTTAGATATACCCTTAGACTTAGATACCCCACTTGAGGACTTATATATATTTCTATCCTCGGAGCGTCCTCTTTCAAATAATGCATTTGTGCTATTTCTTTCCATGTTATTCCATCTCATCTCCTCCGACAACAAGGATGAGACCACATCATCAAAACTCAAGGTAGTTGTATTACTACCTATGGCCACAAACAAATTATCCCACGAATCTAGTAAAGAGAACAGTAAATTGGTACACTTATATTCATCTGAAATTTTAATCTTAATAGTTGACAACTGAATTACCACAGTATTGAAGGCATTCAGATGCTCTGTCACTGAGTCTTTGTCTCTCATCCTCAGGTTATACAACATTTTTTCATAGGAACAATTTATTTTCCAGGGACTTAGACTGACACAAGTTCCCCAACATATCCCATAACTCCTTGGTTGTAGCTTCCCCTGACACATTCACTAATATTGAATTTGAGATACATAATTGGATTGTTCTCTTTGCCTTCCGATCTAAATTTTTCCATTCATATGTTGACGTTCTTGTAGGTGAAGTACCTGGATCCACCATGACCCATTGATCTCTGTCTACCAATAGATCTCCCATCTTGAGCTTCCACATCTAAAAACTTTGTTGGAAGATTGGTTGTTGTCATTGATGTCAACCCTAGTCATGGGTTTTGGACCAGAAGATTGATGAAGTTATTTGGACATGAAGGAAAATGAAAATGAAGATACAACACCCATGGATGGATAGTATACATCATGCTC
>ML778771.1:286865-313611 GCA_009831015.1 Picea engelmannii | reverse complement strand
TTATGTTTATAACTCTGGAATTCACAGTAAAGACTCACTGCCACTAAGATTCATGATTCAAAGTTAAAAATGAGAGTAAATTGTTAATAATCTACACTAACTGATTCACCCCCCCCTCTCAGTTAGTTCATACCTATAACAATCTTAATTCATAATCATGGAGGGTCTTTCTCATGAAACGGATTGGTATCTCTTCACAATTGGCATTTCTTTGAGTAAGGATAAGCGCCACAATAGTTTCTATTGCAAATGAATATGTGATGAAATTTTTTTGAAAATCCAGACTAATGAGGAGTGGTGCCATAGTGATTTCCCTTTTGATGTTACTAAAGGATTTCTGTGTATCTGAAGTCCATTTGAACCTTTGATCCTTTTTCAACAATAAATTGCTTGGTTTTACAATGCTTTCATAATCAGGAACAAATCTCCGCAAAAAATTGATTTTTCCAAAACATTACTAGACTCCTTTCTTAGATGATGGAGGGTTGAGTTTATTAATATATCTAACCCTCTTTGGGTCAATATAAATTCCTTATTTTCACACAATATGCCCCAATAACTTTCCTTCAGTCACAACAAACAAACATTTCTTTGGATTTAAAGAAACCCCATATAATCTACATCTTTCAAATACTTGCCTCGGATGATGAATGTGCTCATTTCTTATATTTTAATGGATTGTTAAATCATCTTGGTATTCTTCCATGAATTTCCCTATATCAAACCTTCAAATGTGTGGTCCATATCCCTCTGAAACATAGCTTCATCATTCTTTAAACCAAATGGCATTCGAGAATAATCATATGTCTCTCAAGGCATTATGAAAGTTGTCTTCGCTCTGTCTTCATCTGCAACCAAAACTTGATTGTATCCATAAAAACAATCTAACATGGACATACAAGAAGATCCAGTGACTTGTTGAAGAAGGAATTCCATGTTAGGCATAGGATAATTATATTTTACACTTGATTTATTTAGATCCCTGGAATCCACACACATCTGAATCTCTCCACTCTTTTTTCACACAAGCATTGGATTTGAAAGCCAGTTAAAATGCCTGATGGGATATATTATTCTAGCTTTCTTTAGTTTTTCCAACTCAATCTTCACCAGTGATTTCAACTTGGGATTCATCATCCTTATTTTCTACTCGAAAATGTTTTTTCCTTCTCTTAAATGAGATGATATCATGAAATATTTTTTTATCATACGCCTTTAAATCATCATAACTCCAAGCAAAAACATCAAGATATTACTTGAAGAGGGAAACATATTGATCAACTTCTTCGAATGTATAATCAACTCCCAAGTTAATGTACCTTGGGGAACTATCAGTCCCAATATTGACTTTTCTTGTTTCTTGAACTTTTCGGACTAATACTTCTTCCATGATATTTTTGGCATGATCATATCTTGTGAAAAGAGATTCATATCGGACACAATTCTTTGGAACAGAGGCAATGTCATTATCTTCATTTTCATTTTCATTTATTAGAAAATTCTCTAGGTCTTCATCATTTTCAAACACTTGAATATACTCCTGGTTATCAAGTACCAAAGGTTGAAATACTATTTTTACTTAAAAATTTGTTGTCCCACTCTAGATATCACCTGGGTTCGACAACGAAGCAGCCAATGCTAATTATTCTTCCTTCTAATTTTTATCCCTTGGAATGAAATAAATATTGAAACAACATAAGGTCTCCATCAATTCATTTACTCTTTTGAAATATAATTTAAGCCTTTCCTTATTAATATTATATTTCAAAGTGTCTTGATTTATTATCAATTTAGAGTCGCCAATCACAATCAAATTTTCAATCTTCATTTCCCATGAAAGGGTCATTCCTTGAATCAAAGCCTCATATTTTGCTTCATTATTTGTGTAAGAAAACTCAAGTCTGATGGAATGTGGGTGTACAATTTTTTTGAGGTTTTTAAGAACAATTCCAACTCCTCTCCCTGAGCTTGAACAAGCTCCATCGAATGACATCCTCTAGTAGCCCAAAAATTAATTATCTTCATTTTTATATCATCAATTTGCTCCATATCTAGGATGGAATAGTTTCTAATAGAAATGTCTATATAATCTTCCATAAGATTGTTATCCTTCTTTTTGAAAGAAAATGGTATCTTAGGTTCACAAGGAACCTTGATAATTTTTCTTTATTTATCCAGTAACATCATGCAGCTTCCATCGTTCATTATATATCCACCAATCATGTATGACCAGTCTCTTTCAAGGACAAATCCATATGTAGGAGGAAGATCCATTACCACAATATTTAAAACTGTAATAATATGGGGAGCGAAAATAATCCAGGCATTAAAATATTTAATTTCTCCATAAGCTAGCACCTTCCTAGAATCAATCACATAAATGATTTAACTTGTTTCATAGTATTTGGTGCATCTCATACCAAGCACCTCCATTACTACCAAAGGCATGATATTGGTTGTCACGCCAGTATCAACTAGACAATTATGGAGTGCAACATCATGGTTTTCTATCGAAATATAGAAGGGTGGGAATTTGCCTCTCAACTTTACTACTGATGTATTTTGACTTTGCTTTGGGTTTGCGATAACTGCTTCAATTTTTCCCTCTAGATCGTCCAAAAACATCAAAATAGTTTCCCTTTGTTGAGGAATCTTTAACACTTCTATGAAATGCAAAGTAATTCTCAACTTACTTAGATTATCAACAACATTATATATCATTTGAAGGGGATTTGTCATATGATGTTTCTTCTTAACTCCGATGTTTCTTATCTTACTTTTCTTACTCTTTTTCTCATTGTCTTTCTCTTTATCTTTTTCTGTTTTTTTTAGAATTATCTTTACTTTTGGACTTATTTGAAAATGCTCATGTTTGGACAACATTTTCTTGCAAGACAGGATCATCTTCGCCTTCTTCAAATATATACATGGATGTATCACATCCATCTATCTGTATAGGTTCAAAAATTTATTTTGGTAAATAATCATTTTTCAGTTCATCTATATGTTCATTGTATGGGTCATCAAGAACTGTTGCATTCATAATTGGCTATCTAGGGACCCTTTGTCTTTGTTGATTATCAACATTTTCAAACCTCACTCTCTTCTCTTGAGGAGGGTTCCTTCTTTTTTCTGGGACCGAAATCCTTGGATTGGGTATATAATGTTGGACACATCCCCACACTCATTCACGCCCCCTCTAAGTGTGGTAGGTGTGTCCAACCATTGGTATCAAAGCGGGTCCTCACTACAAGCCTTACCAGGCTTGAAGGAGATCCATAGACACAAAAATGGATGATGAAGTTCCAATCCTTGATGAGGAAAACTATTCTACTTGGAGAATATAGATGAGAGTGTATTTGAAGACAATGGGAGAAACTATTTGGAAGGCAACCATTGGTGGACCAGTTCTGTTGAAGAACAAGTCAAATTTTGCATCTCAAAGGGAAGGAAAGAAGAATGATGCATTGGCTCTCAAGACCATTCTTAGTGGAATCTCAAGCCCTATCAAAGAAAGCATGGAACAATGCACTTCCGCCAAGGATCTATGGCTAAATCTAGAGGAGACATATCAAAGCAATAAGGAGAAGGAATATATTGAAGGCCACTCCATCAAGATTATCAAAGGTAAAGAAACTCCCAAAACCCTTGATTGTATTATTTCTAAATTTTATCTTGAAAACATTTCAAGTGAAGATAGCACAAAGGAAGATCCCAAAAGTATTTCAAATGAATATATAGAATATCCAAAGACTCTTGATTGAAATGATTCAAAATGTGATGATGATGAATTTTTCTCTACAAGTGAAGAAGAAGATCTAGAAACAGTTTGTGTAAAGTTTGATGGTAATTGTCCCATGAAAAGAATAGAAGAAAATCTATTAAAACTTCAAAATGAAGTTGAAGAGGGTTTATATAGATATAGAAGTGATCATTATTATATAGACTATAACTATCTTTCGGATAACACCAAGAAGTTTCTTAGGAGGAGTCTAAGGCACATCTTGAAATTAAAGGAAATGCTCAAAGAACAAGAAGAGAACAATAAGACTCAATTAGAAAAAAAGGAAGAAGAGATTGCAATACTAAAGAATGGAAAAGAATATATGAATGTAGATGATGAAATTAGCAAAAGTTTTGAAACCGTTGTCCATCTCAACACCTAAATTGAAGAAGCCAAAAGAATAGAAGAACTATTGAAGAATCAAATAAAATAAAAGGAAGAGTCATGTTGTAAGTTAGAAGGTGAAATTCTTGATCTTAGAAAGAAAGTGGAAAAGTCAAATAAATTCTTGAATAGCTCACGAATCTTGGATGAGATCTTGGAAAGTCAAAGATCGTCATGTGATAAATCAAGACTTGGATACAAAGAAGAAGCTACATATGCTGAAGCAAGCACATCAAAGAAGCATGAGGTAAGTCCATCAAAGAAGGAAGAAAATGTTGCAAAGCAACCATCTACACAAGGAAAGGAAAATTTCAAAAGAATAAAGAAAGGAAGACATCAAGAAGCTATATTTGGGACACCAAAGCAAAGGTATGGAAGTATTTTTCATGGGAATTGTTATTCATGTAATGAATATGGTCACAAATCTTTTGAATGTGGATCTTATGAAAGGAGATATAATGGAATATTCTATAACACCATAAGGTGTTGGAGATGTGATCAAGTAGGACACATTGTTGTTCATTATAAAACCATGAGATGCTATAGTTGTAGTGGGTTTGGCCACAAATCCTAGGAGCGCTGGAACACAAGAAGAAATTCCATGATGAGGACTTCACATAGCATGGCTAGAATAAGTAATGAAGGAAGGGAGACATCTTTGAGAATTTGGATGCTCAGAGCTCAAGTTCTGATGAGAAGGGACATCTACAGAAGTGGGTGAAGAAGACAGAGCAGCCAGAACAGAAAGAAATTCTAAAGGGAAGCTCAAGTATGCCATCTACTGAGGTATACACAGGTGACACTGGTATCAGTCATGTACATATGCAGGATGACCTTGTATAGGTCCCGTACATACGCAAGTTGTCTGTACAACAGACCGCGTATATGTGAAAAAGCCTTGGGAAAAAGGCAATGCACAGGGATTTGAGTTTGATGTGATGGTATAACTCTGTGATGTAGGGTCTGACATGGTTTATTACAGGTTCTGACAATGTTTGTTGGAGGCTTTCATGATTCTATATTGGATTATGTAAGGTGATGATGTAAAATAAAATCTTGGGTGCATGGCACTAACCCATGAGTATGGATTGATTCATTTTCTGTTGAAGAAAAATACTGGTTATGACAGTGAAGTTATGACACCTTGATTATGTGATATATCTTAATGATGTATTGGAGGCTTAGTTTTTGGAAAGCTTGATGTATGCATTTAGCATATGGATGGGCTACACATTGGGACATGTGGTTGGTGAGTAATGAGGTGATCATGTTGTACATCATTGTTGATCTATAGTTGATACATGATTGGTACTTTTCTAGTACATTGGTAGAGGCACCTACTAGCAGTTTGATTGGCACATGTTTTATGGAGGATTTGGCATACATATATGGGATTCATCATTTTGTGGTATTGGTGCATGGTAATGTACATGTTTGGTACACTCATAGATGGAATATGCTTGATGATAATACACCATTGGTACTACTTGATTAGCACAACAATTGGCATTTGTTTGAGATGCATGATTGTGGCACTTGGTTCATGATGGAGACATATCATGAGTGATATGATACATTGTTTGGCATATTGGTGGACGCACATGATTGGAATATTGATAGATGCACATGTTGACATGTTGATAGAGGCATATGGTTGATACATTCCATGGATGATATCTTTTGACACTTTGTATGATGTTGATGTACATGGTTGATGTACATAGGTGGTGTGCATGATGAGCACACATTTTTGTACAGGATGTACTTGGTTGATATTTTTCTCATGATTCTTTATTTCATTGTTGACATATCTTTTGCTTCATGATGCTTGGTATAGCATGAGTTTGATGCATGAACAGGTCCAAGGATCATTATATGGTAGCACATTGTTCATCTCACAGAGAATATAGGGGAGACATACCCATAGGGGGATTCATTCTTCTTCCCATGATTCTAGGAGGAGATATTTATCAGATGCATACGTAGAAAAGAGCCCTATATTTGAAGAAAGAGCATAGAGGCATAATTCTAGGAGGAGAAATGGTCACAGGGGGAGTATGTTTGATGTATTTTTAGCATTACATCAAAGTGATATCCCTTGTTCAAAAGGGGAGAGATTATTCAGAGGAAAATCAAAGGCACTTAGATAGGGGGAGCATCCCCAAGGAAATTTCAAGCAGGGGGAGCAGCCCCAAGAGGAAAATGGCCCTTTGTCATTGATGTCAAAAGGGGAGAGATAGTCACATTGATGTGATTGATGATTATTGATTGGGATAGATAGTCACATTTGGGAGAGATAGTCGCAGTGATGTGATTGATGATTATTGATTGGGATAGATAGTCACATTTGGGAGAGATAGTCACATTTAATATTGATGTAGATAATTCTTTATCTATATGTTGACATCAATAATTGGTAATTGGTGTTTACATCAATATTGGTATTTCCATCAATGCCAAAGGAGGAGATTGTTGGATCATGTTGTCATTGATGCAAATGGTTTGATTGATTGACGTCATTGATTGATGTCAAATGATTGATTGATTGATGATTGATGTAATGTAATATGTATTGTCCTTGATGAGAATGCATAGATGGAGATGGATCAATGAGTTGTCATTGATATGATGAAGATGGATCGATGTGGTTTCATTGGTATATGATCCATTGTTGGAAAAATGTATAGATGATTCATTATTGTCTTATCATGATTGATAAGGTGCACAGATGGATGAACTCCAAAGTGGTCCCCTTATGGTGAAATCCCTCATAGGAAGACACTTTGTAGATTGAGTTATCCTAGAAGAATGGTTGGAGGACCCATGTTCTCATTATTGTCTTATCATGATTAATAAAGAGCACAAATGGATGAACTCCAAAGTGGTCCCCTTATGGTGAAAGCCCTCATGGGAAGTGTTGGGCACCAAATCGGGCTATCTTTCTGCTGCATTTTCATTACCCTTTTTGACCTTTTTGCACTTATTTACCTATGTTTACTATGCTAAACCTGTAAGGTAAATGCCCCTGCCTTGTCTATTGGAATATTTTATTAATGAAATAAAGTTGCAGAGTTTTTCCTATTCACAACACTAAAATGAATGTTTGACTTCAGCTTCTGGAGAACAGGAACCAAGGCTTCAGTATCCCGCAGCAGATCCACTATTCACATCAACGACCAAGCCATAAGGAGGCCATGCAACTGGATTCACAGATCCCTGAAACATTCTTGGGCATCTTGCTGATCTTTTCTATCTAGTACTGGTGTCGTTCCAACTAATGTATATTTTTGGAGATACGATTACCATGTTTTGGGGGAAGAGGTTGTTCTCCCTCTCCATGTATAAAATATAGTTTATTCCTGTAACTGGGGATGCCCCCATTGATATTGTAATAACCCTTTTCATATTTATAAAACATCATCTATTTTGCTATCTTTATCTTCACTGTGACTAACATAGCCCTGATCAGAGAATTGGGCCCGCCCTTCTGATCAGGTGTTGCGTCTTTCTGTGTGTGTTATTTATTAGTTATGCTTGTTGTTATAGTGTTTTAATTCTTATGATTTCTTTTTGGAAGTTTTAGTTAATATAGTTTCACAACAATGTTTTGAATCTTAATCGTGAACCCTTGGCCAGAACGGATTGTGCTCTTGCTCCTGCATATACCTTGTGCATTACCTTGAAATAATACACACTTGGATTGATAAGTTAATGTAGAAAAAGGGTGAATAGATCGTTCATACCTGGACACCAACATTTTAGCATCGTTGCTGGGGAGGTTAACAAGGTGTAAGACAACAATTCAGACCAACCAGAGGGTCAATCTCTCATCCTGGGGAGAGAACGAGTTTCCTCACTCTACTTTAGGTCATGAGTGTAGGTGTTCTTTCCACTTGTTTTTATTTTTGATTTTCCATCTTTTTTTTGGCCACTCTCTTGTCTTGGGGAGGAGGAGTCTTTTGACGCCCTACTCCAAACCCTGAGTTAGATTTGCTTCTTTCAAACCCTTGTGTTTCTTTTTTTTTGGGAAACCCTAGCTTTTACCCTGGGGAGGGAGGAGTCTTTTGACTCCCTGCTTTAGATATGGAAAGTATTAGGTCTTATCATGGTCTGTGTTGTTCCTGGTTCTTTTCCTGGGGAGGGAGGAGTCCTTTGATGCCTTATTCCAAGCCCTGAACCTTAGACTCTCTTTTTTTAGCTGCCTTTTTGTAAGTTATTACATCTTGGGGAAGGAATGGTCCTTTGACACCTTACTTTGAGACTAAGCATTGTAGGTTCATGCCAAGACCTTCAATCATACCAACACTTGTATGAACAAAGAACCAAATAACAGGGGAAGAGGGAGAGCCCTAAAGAGGGGAGGACCAAATTTGGGAAGGAAGACCTACATCCAGCAAATTATAGCAAAGGTTGAATCAGAAACATCCTCTCACACAACCGTGATACCAAGGGCATGAAGAGTGAAGTCTGAGGGACAATCAGTAGATCAACCAGTGTTGTCTATAGCATTATTTGGTGATATGACACAACAGGTCCCTCCAACAGTTGAAGAAACATCTAGTAGTATACCTGACTAGGGAAATCTCATGCTAGTAACAGAAGGGGAAGAGGTCGCAAGTAGAACCTCAATAGAGTCAGACCATGCCAGAAAGAGAGAGGAGGTTGTAGCCGAGGGATCAATTCATCGGGATGCAGGAGAAGGGATTGAAAGAGTATTTGCATCACCAAGGGACTGAGAAAGTGTTGCTAAAGTGACTCAGATCCAAGGGGTAAGGAAGCCTCAGCCATCTCCTATAGAGCCTGGTGAAATACCCAGCGGTTATTGGAAGATATTTATGGCTCCCACAACCTCCACTATCGAGTTTCCAATCGGAGATCTGGGAGCTGGTGCACCCACAAATCCTATTCCATTAGCATCCTTACCAAATTTTCATGGGCTTGTTTCAGAAGATCCCAACACATTTCTATTCGAGTTTGACATAGTGTGTCAAGGGTATGACTACACGATGGAGGCCCAAAAGTTAAAAAAATTTCCTTCTACATTAAAAGGAATGGCTCTACGATGGTTCATGGGCCTTGGAGGAAGCTCTATTTCCACATGGGATGATATACAGACAACTTTTCTAGAAAAATACCAGGATTACTGTAAATCCCAAAACATTAAGGAGGAACTTTTCAAGTTCGCACAAAAATAAGATGAGAGTTTGGAATATTGTGTGGAACAATTTAATTACACCTTACAGAGGTCAGGTCACTCTAACTTGGATAAGGAAATTCTAAAAATTATCCTCCTCCAATCTTTCCATGAGGACTCAATTGAACTATTGAACATTGTGGGAAAGGGAGACATCTCTAAGGAAATATTTGAAGGTATCTGCGAATTATGCATTTAGTGCTCTAGGGGGCTTGCAAGAAACAGACAAGGAATTCGCTCAACAAAAGGGTCTGGCGGAGGTGTTACGAAAGCAGAAATTGAAAACTTGCTAGACAATTTGAGGATGGATATCCTTAGCACCCTGTCGACACAGTTGGATACACTGCAAGTAAAACAGAAGCAGTT
Organism: Picea engelmannii; assembly: GCA_009831015.1. Classification (NCBI taxonomy): domain Eukaryota; kingdom Viridiplantae; phylum Streptophyta; class Pinopsida; order Pinales; family Pinaceae; genus Picea; species Picea engelmannii. Next base: position 303,883 of record ML778771.1, on the reverse strand, counting down.
GGAATTTGTAGTGTCCCCAAGGCTGAGCCCCGTTGCAGATCGTGTATATGCAAAGAATTGTAAATATGTTCTATAGGCTGGTGAGCCAAGTTTTGTATAAGCTGTAAGCTTATGAGTTTTGTTAGGCCAGGGTGCCTAAGTGTTGAAGTCCAGGAGCCTGTTGATGTACTTATATGTATGCAGGTCAATTAATAAAATATAAATACCACCAGTGCAGACCCACCACGATGAAAGAGTGATGGGGGACTGAACGTCCACAGAAGGGGCAAGGAACTAGGGGCTAGAAGGTGGGAAAAAGGGTTGAGTAAGGAGATTAGGGGCTAAGCCTAGGGGGCTTAGGCCTGGAATAATATTTTATTATTGTTCCTAAAGAATCCATGTGCACATTATTTTATCCTAAGTCCTTTAAAAGGACCCGTGAGTTCCCAAGTGGTGGGAGGAAGGTGAACGGATGGGATGCATGCAGTTCCCAGGGTGACAAGTGTCAACCCTGGTGCATGCAAATATAAGCCCTGAACTAAACCGTGGAGGGGGACTCTCCTCCATTCTGAACCAAACCTCTGTGCGTAGAACCCGTACGACCTCTGCTGGATACCCTGATTCATCTCTGAAATCGTGAGCTGTGTTTTGTCTGAGAAAAACGGTGTAATACCCGGTCCACAGCTAAGAGTCGGTGTCTGTTCTAGTCAACCCAACAACGCATTTCCTGAACCCGAATTCCCTGTGTTAAACCGGAGTGGAAGAATCCCTGGTGGTTCGGGGAAAATTGAGATAGCTTGTGCGTGAAGCCTGCTCCGAAACCGCCCCGTAAGATTATCCTATGACAATCGAACCTTTTGGGAAGCATTGCCTGTGTTTTCCCGTGGAGCAATGTGACTATGCAGTGCTGGACTACGTGAGGCTTGTTGTCCTGTGTGCGACTCCTCCAGGTGAGGGAGTGCGCAGAGGGAGAAGATAACTCCTGGAAGGAATCCCTGTAGCTGCCATAGAGCCCAAAGAATTTTGGTCCGGTCTGTTCCTGTAACCCAAGGTAAGGGAGACTGGCAGCCGAAGGACTGTCTAGGTGACAGAGAAGGTGCACTCTCCTGGGGTGGAACAGGCATGTGGGGAATGAGGGTCTGTGTGCAGTGAGCGTGGGAGATTCCTGGGAGAGCTTCTTCCTGTTGAATGTGTATGCGATTTTCTTCCCTGTAACCTCAGCCTGAGACTAGATTCCTTGCCCAGGGGTGGAGCTCGGTCCCAGCTCAGGGGTGACCTACTGTTGAGCTGATGAACAGTGTGGTTTAAGGCTGGGAGGTTCGTGGAAGGCCTGCACTTGGTTGGTGAAAGCTACAGCAGATAAAAGATAAGTAATTTGAGTTATGTTTTAACACATTTGACATGACTGTGCTGTTTTGTATCATGTTTTCCGCTGTGTAAATAAAATACTGTTGCATGCTATGGTTTGTTAATGGTAACAATAACTTATATATTTTACTCTGTGAATTAAATGTGTTTAATTCTGGTTAATGCATTTGTTCTTAAATCCATGTAATGAATGGTACACTAAGAGGTTGAGTGAGCCTGGGTAGTGAAGGGTACACTACAGAATTGGACAGGACTATGGTGATATTTTGACCAACGTGTAGAAAGAAGCATCCAGAGAGGGAATTTCCACTAAACTCCATAGAGGAATGTGCAATCTGTGAGCTAAATCATGCAACAAGCTCATGCCCCTCCCTACCAGGTCTGAAAGTAGTATTTCAAGGAAAGAAGCATCCAGAGAGGGAATGTCCACTAAACTCCATAGAGGAATGTGAAATCTGTGAGCTAAATCATGCAACAAGCTCATGCCCCTCCCTACCAGGCTTGAAAGCAGTATTTCAAGGGACGGGGAAAGACATGGAACAACTGTACCTCATGGGATCTAGAAAGCCATGGCAGCCTCGATCATCAATGGGAAATCAAGGTATGTACTCAGACCCATCTCAGTATTTCAATAATTATAATATGAATCCTCAGTCCATACCCTATCCTTCCATGTGGCCACAATACCAGTTTCCACCTTGGCAGCAGTGGAACCCTCAAGCTAGTTCGAACTCCCCATGGGCTCCAACTTGGAGAGGATCCCCTCTTGGGTAGTTTCCTCAGTCGATGCCATAGAAGCAAATCCAACTACCCTCTAATGTGCCTCTGGGTAATCAACCTGCTCATCCTCATCTTCCAATCCAACCTGATCCGAATCCTAATAGCAAGGGAGCTCATCAAGTTGATATTCTTAACCTACCTTCATATAGCATTTCCACTCCAAAGTTGTATGAAATGAATCTACAATCAGGGCGGATAGTTAATGTTCAACCTCCTCCAATTACCATTGAACAACTCGATAGTGAAGGTAAGGAATCATAACCAATTAATATAGAGCCAAAACAAAATGATAGAAACCAGGTGCCTCCTGTAAAACAACATCAATCTGAACCACCTTACCCAGAGAGACTAACTTTGAGTAAATCAAACCATCAAGCTGAATTTGATTTATTAGGAGAATTGCAAAACTTATTTGTTAAAATTCCCTTATTACAAGCTATGAAGGATGTGCCAATATATGCAAAGACTCTTAGGGAATACTGTTCAAAGAAACCTGCAAAGAAATCCAAAGACCCCCTTACCATTCATGTCATGGGAAAATTATCAGATTTCATGACGGGAAAGTCAATGCCTGAAAAGTATGGAGATCCGGGGAACCCAATTCTAACAATACAAATTAATGGGGTGCAGATTTTGAATGTGTTGGTAGACTTGGGTGCTACCATCAACGTTATCACCACTGAAACCATGCATACATTAGGTCTTCATAACTTGAAACATACACCTACAATATTGGAATTGGCAGACCGATCTACAATCAAACCTGTAGGAAAGTTGGAAGATGTAACAATTTTAGTGGATTCATGGAACTAACTTTGAGTAAATCAAGCCATCAAGCTAAATTTGATTTATTAGGAGAATTGCAGAAATTATTTGTTAAAATTCCCTTGTTACAAGATATGAAGGATGTGCCAATATATGCAAAGACCCTTAGGGAATACTGTTCAAAGAAACCTGCAAAGAAATCCAAAGACCCCCTTACCATTCATGTCATAAGAAAATTATCAGATTTCATGACGGGAAAGTCAATGCCTGAAAAGTATGGAGATCCGAGGAACCCAATTCTAACAGTACAAATTAATGGGGTACAGATTCCGAATGTGTTGGTAGACCTGGGTGCTACCATCAACGTTATCACCACTGAAACCATGCATACATTAGGTCTTCATAACTTGAAACATACACCTACAATATTGGAATTGGCAAACTGATCTACAATCAAACCTGTAGGAAAGTTGGAAGATGTAACAATTTTAGTAGATTCATGGCACTATCCCATAGATTTCCTGGTCTTACAGAAACAATCTTCGGTGGGCGACCATCCTTTGATTTTGGGTAGACCATTGTTGGCTACTGTAGATGCTTACATTAGGTGTCAATCAGGGCACATGATTATTTCCAATGGGCACAACATTAATAAATTGACATTATACCCACCTGCAGAACCAAACCCATCCATAAAACCACCAGGAAGCAATAAAATTTTATCTAGGAAAGAGCCAAAAATAGAAAATGAGGAATTGAGGCCAGTCCTCACAATTGGACAAGCCCTTCAATTGAAAATAGAATCAGAGGATGATGTAATCACCTCTTTTTTGGATGATCCTTGCTCTGTTTATGAAACAAATCAACAATTCCTAGAATCTATCCTAAGTTGTGAGACTCAGGAAACAATTGAAACAGTAGAAGGATCAGAGGAGCTACCTGTTGATGCACCCAGTGAAAGTGTCCCAGTGGAACTAGAACTAGGAAAAACCCTGAATATTAATCCAACCCTGTCTGAATCCCAGAAGAAGCAACTCATGGATGTCCTTCGGAAACACAAAGAGGCCTTCACCTGGGATTATACATATATGAAGGGGATTCCTGTTAATTCTTGTACCCATCATATATACATTAAGGAGGATTGTCGTCCTATGAGACAACCTCAGATAAGGATGAACCCCGCATTGAAAAATGTTGTGAAAGAAGAACTTCAGAAATTACTAGACGTAGGTTTTATTTACCCCATCTCAGATGGCCAATGGGTCTCCCCATTAGTAATGGTCCCTATGAAAAATGGTAAATGGAGGATATGCATGGATTATCAAGAATTAAATAAAGAAACGCAGAAAGATCATTTTCCTTTTCCATTTATTGATCAAGTTTTGGACACATTGGCTGGTAAAAAGTTTTTTTATTTTCTAGATGGGTTTAGTGGGTATACCTAGATCCAGATAGCTCTTGAAGATCAAGACAAAACCACTTTCACATGCCCTTAGGGAAAATTCACATACCGAGTCCTTCCTTTTGGCATGTGTAATGCTCCTGCAATGTTCCAGAGGGAAATTTTGGGAATCTTCTCTGATTTGATAGATGACAGTGTGGAAATCTACATGGATGACTTTACTCCATATGGGGATTCATTTCTTGAAGGGCTGAAAAATTTAGAAAAAGTTCTCGAAAGGTGCATACAAGCGCGTGTCTCTCTGAGTACGGAAAAATTCCATATAATGATGGAAGAGGGAATTGTCCTAGGACATTTTCTCTCAGCTGAAGGAATCCGGATGGACCCAACAAAGAAAAATGTAATTCAGTATTTCCCAACACCCAAAATGCCCATGCAGGTACGCAGCTTTATTGGTTGTGCTGGTTATTACAGGCATTTTATAGAAAATTTTGTTAAAGTAGCAAATCCACTTTTTCAATTGCTAACAAAAGATTCAGATTTTGTGTGGACAGAGGATTGTGATGCAGCCTTTACGAGAATTAAGGAATTGGTCTGTAGCGCTCTGATCCTGAGAGGGCCGGACTGGGCATTACCTTTCCATATTCATACGGATGCTTCCCAAACAGTGATTGGTACAGTATTAGGACAACAAGAGGACAAAATACCATACACACTTTACTATGTCAGAAAGAATTTGGCTCCTGCTGAATTAAACTACACAGTGACTGAGAAAGAGTTCCTTGATGTCATGTACGCCATCAATAAATTATGGCACTACATTACCGATATCCTACCTTTGTGCGTACTAATCATGCAGCTATCAAGTATTTAATGAATAAACCTGTTACCCCTAGTCGTATCACAAGATGACTTTTTCTACTACAGGAATTTGATATTACCATAGTAGATAAACCAGGGTAGGACAATGTGGTTGAAGATTTCTTATCTAGGATAGAACATGATGGTAAGAACACACCAATTGAAGATAATTTTCCAGATGAACATCTTTTTGCAGTATCTGCTAACACTCCTTGGTATGCAGATATTGCTAATTATCTTGCTACAGGGAAGGTGCCTCGTCATCTGTCATATAAGGAGGAAAGGAATATTATTCACCAGAGCACACAATATTCATGGATGGAAGGATATCTCTTTCATACAGGGGTTGACCAACAGACTCGACATTGTGTGGCAAAAGATGATATCTATGAGATACTGAAGGTTGCACATGATGGACGATGTGGAGGACATTTTGTAGATAAAAGAACAAGTCACAAAGCATTGCAAATGGGATATTACTGGCCCTCCATATTTCATGATGCCCGAGATTATGTCCAAAGGTGTGATAGCTACCAACGGATGGGACAACCTGGGAGAGTAGAGGAAATGCCTCTACAGCCCCAGATAGTCCTTGAACCATTTGAGAAATGGGCCATTGATTTTGTTGGAGCCTTTAACCCACCTTCTCATCAGAAATCTTACATCCTGTTCTACATTGATTATGTAACTAAATGGGTGGAAGCTAGAGCGGTCACAAGAGAAACAAAGCAAGTAGTGGCAGACTTTATGTTTGAAGAAATATTTGCCTGATACGATACTCTAAGGGAAATTATGTTGGATGGAGGATCACAGTTCACATCTCACATGATAGGAAACCTTATGCAAAAATATGGGGTCAAACATAGAGTGACAACCCACTATCACCCCTAGGCGAATGGACACATAGAAAGTACAAACAAGGTATTGGAAAATATCTTGACAAAGACAGTAGCAAGTCATTGCCGATATTGGGCACAGAAACTTCCAGAAGATTTATGGGCACACAGAACAACATGGCGAAACACAATTGGGTTTTCTCCATTTGAATTAGTCTATGGGAAAATCCCTTGTTTTCGGTGGAATTTGAAATTAGTACACTCAAAACAGCTCTAGAAGTAGGCCTAGACCTATCAAAAGCACAGAAACACTAACTGGAACAGCTAAATGAGTTGAACAAGATTCGGTCAGTAGTTTTCCAGAAGACCACTATTGTTCAACAACAGAGAATGAAATGACATGATAAATTTATCAAAAGTAAGGTGTTTCATGTGGGAGATTGGGCGTTACTTTACGATTCCAAATTTAAGGATTTCAAAGGCAAGCTTCGCACTCGCTGGATGGGGCCATATCAAGTGGACGCAGTATTCAACAATGGAACGGTTAGATTAATTACAATAGATGAGAATCATACCTCGTTCTTAGTAAACAGACACCATCTAAAACTATAGCATCGTCCAGCCTCTAGAAATGCCTTTGTCAAACACCTTTCTGATTCATCTGATTTAATGGTTGTTGGGATGAATGATCCATGGGATCAAATTTTGCTCAAAAATTCAAAGTGCTCGGAATCGCTTCAAATCGAACGAGAAAGTAGGCCTCATCGTTATGAACCCAATGTAACTCGTTTGGGCTCAGACGGACATCGAGAGCAAGAGATATCACGTTCTGTTCAAAATGACAAATAGGCAAAAAAAAGGGATGTTGCCTGTAAAGTCCATACAGACGCTGATGTGGCAGGCTATATGACACGTGGCAGGCAGCTATTTGATAGTTTGCATGTGACATGGATTATTTTCAGCGAATGGGATGGCAACACATGGTGTCACATGCCCACTACCACGTAATAAAAATTTTGTTTTCATTACAGAATCCCCGAAGTCCTACGGGGTTTAGTGCAGGCTGGTTCTTCCCTGTTCACCTCCCTGTGATCATGGGTTAGGACCCCGGGCCAAACAAACTAGACACCTTTTCATGTTTCATGACTCAGCAGTACAATTGAGTCCAATTTTGAAGGTAGAATGGCGAGGGGGGGCTTCAGAATGAAACCCTGGCCATAGATTTGGACGCGTAGATTTTGGCCGTCCAGATCTACTCGCTGCTTAACAACAAAGCACTATCTCCCTCTCTTTAACCCCTAGTTTGATAGGACCACATACGCACCTAAATGTAGGTGCCTTTCACAACTCGCGACCTCGCGAGTCGTGACTCGAAGACCCTCGAATTTTCTTCACAAATCATCGTTACCCGAGATCACGCAATGGGTATAGCTTCCTTCTATCAATGTCCTCTGCGCATGACCGCCCCTCTGCAATTGCTTCTACCCCACGCCTCATCCTCTTCCGAGGTTGCATGTGGCACGATTACCCTCGTGCTAGTCAGGCCTGACGGCTCTATGGATGGGTGGTTCACCATCCCATCCCTCATTAATCCATTCGCCTACCAGCCTGTGAAACATTAAATTCGGGGCCAGTGAGTTGCTTTTGGTTCTCTGAGCCAGTGGAGTCCAAATACGGTGTTAATTCTCAGTGGAAGTTAATGCCACCTTTCCAGGTGCCTTCCACCGCCATCGTGGTCTCTCTTTTTCTGCACATTCTCTCTCAGCAGTCCTGCAATAAATTTTATAATGTTATTCACATTCATTGACCTTTTCCTCAAGGTCCATTTACATCACATATTCAAATTTATGAGTTTGCCACAATTCTTGGCCAGTCTAGTTATTTTTACAAACTGGGGGAAATAGGGTGTTACAATTCCCTCCCCTTTAAAAGAAACACATCCTTGATGTTCTTATCTATAATCATGAATTGCATGTACAGAAGTAAACAAAATCGGATATGCCTGTCTCATGGCATCCTCCATTTCCCATGTAGCCTCATCTGGGCCAAAATGTTTCCACTGCACCTTGACCTGTGTAATAGTTCTGTTCCAGAGTGGGGTTTCCTTTCTGTCCAGTATGCATTGGGGTTCTGGTAGAAATTCTCCCTCCGGTTCCACCCGGATCACATACTAGTCAATTATATGATTATTATCATGTACATATTTCTTCAATAATGAAACATGGAAAACATTATGTTCTTTTACTATGGGAGGAAGTGCTAGCCGATAGGCTACATGTTCCACTTTATATAGAACCTCAAAGGGTCCACAATACTGGGGTGCCAACTTGGCACAAGCTCCCATTTTCAGGGAACTCCTTCTGGGCTTAATTCTGAGATATACATGGTCTCCAATTTTGAACTCTCTTGGAGTTCTCTTTTGATCAGCATAACTTTTCTATCGGTTATGAGTGACCTTCAGATTTTGTTTTATCTGAGTCACTTGTTCCATTTATCTCATCATGTCGGGTCCAAAAGAAATCCTATTTACAGGATTACTCCAGCTGATTGGAGTATTACACAGCCTACCATAGAGGACCTCAAAAGGACTCATCTTTAAGGATGCTTGGTAGCCGTTGTTGTAGGTGAATTCTACCAATGGCAGGTAGTCTTCCCATTTCCTAGGTTGATGCATTACATGCATCCTTAACATATCCTCTAATATTTGATTCACTCTTTCTGTCTATCCGTCGGTTTGAGTGTGATAGGCGGTACTAAACAACAATTTGGTCTCTAAACCCGCCATCAATGATTTCCAAAAATTTGAAGTAAATTTTGTGTCTCTATCAGATATTATCTCTCTCGGCATACCGTGCAGTCAGAACACCTCTTTCATGAATATCTAGGTGATATCTATCGCCTTGCGGGTTGATTTGACAGGGATGAAATGAGAAAACTTGCTCAGTTTATCCACCACCACCATAATGGCATCATTCTGTTTGGTTGAAGTTGGTAATCCAGTGATAAAATCCATGGAGATGGTTTCCCATTTCCATTCTGGGATGGGCAAAGGGTGTAATAGTCCTGTTGGGTGTCGATGTTCTGCTTTAACCTATTGGCACTCTATGCATTGGGAAAAATATTTGGCTATGTCTTTCTTCAATCCAGGCCAATAAAATTGTTTTCGGGTGGCAGTGATCATTTTCTGGTATCCCGAGTGACCAGTGTATGGTATTTTATGTAGTTCATCCATGATGAACCTCTTCAAGTCGTCATGATTTGGAATGTACATTCTATCTCTGTAGGTGAGAAGACCTCCTTCGGTCATCTGGTAGCCTTTGTATTTTCCTCCAGCAGGTTCTCGCTGTAGGTATAGGGTCACAATCTGAACGAAGGAATCTGTTTCTTGTGCATTCCTGACTCTGTCCTTTACATTTGTCTCGCAGGTACTCACCACTACTAGATGAATTGTTTTCATGCTTCTGCTAAGGGCATCGGCCACCCTATTTTCCTTCCCTTTGATGTGTTTGATTTCAAAATCAAATTCTCTAAGGAAGGCCATCCATCTAGCTTGTCTAGCATTGAGCTTTGGTTGGTCGAACAAATACCGTAATCCACAGTGATCTGTCATAAATACAAATTTTCTTCCCAAGAGGTAATGCCTCCACATTTTTAAGGCATGCACTATGGCAGCTAGTTCTAGATCATGAGTCACATAGTTGACCTCATGTTCATTCAATTTTCTGGATTCGTAGCAGATCACCTTTCCTTCCTGCATAAGGACTCCTCCGAGCCTTTCCTTACAGGCATCTGTGCACACAAGGAAGTCAGCTTCTGGGTCAGCAATTTTCAACATGGGTGCATGGGTTAGTAGATGTTTCAAGGTTTGAAATCTTTCTTCACATTGTTGTGTCCACAGGAATTTTGTCCCCTTCTTTTGGAGGGCAGTGATTGGACAACCAATCTTGGAGAATCCTTTTATAAATCTCCTATAATATCCCGCCAATCCCATAAAGGATCTGATGTCTGAAACATCCTTTGGGGTAGGCCATTCCATGATAGACTTGATCTTGTCAGGATCTACTGCTACCCCTTCCTCTGACAGAACATGTCCCAAGTAATGTATTTACTTCTGAAAGAAATCACATTTGCTGAATTTAGCATAGAGATGATGCTCTCTTAGCACTTTCAACACAAGTCTAAGATTCTCTTCATGTTCTTCTCTATTCTTAGAGTAGATTAATATCTCATCAATAAAAACTAGTACAAATTTATCTAAAAATTTACTGAGTACATTGTTCATTAAACACATGAAAGTGGCAGGGGCATTAGTTAACCCAAATGGCACTACCACAAACTCATAATGACCATACCATGTCCGGAAAGAGGTTTTATGGATGTCTTCACCCTTGATTCAAACTTGATGGTATCCTGACCTCAAGTCAATCTTTGAGAAAACAAACGCTCCTCCCAACTGATTGAATAGATCATCGATCATGGGCAAGGGGTACTTGTTCTTTATGGTTACCTTATTGAGTTGTCTATAATCGATACACAGTCTAAGGGTGCCATCCTTTTTTTTCAAAAATAGGACTGGTGCTCCCCACGGGGACACACTGGGTCGAATATAACCCTTATCCATCATCTCTTTCAATTGCAATTTGAGTTCAACTAAATCAGGTGTGCTCATCCGGTAGGGTGTCCTAGACACCGGCACCGCTCCTGGTGCGAGCTCTATCGAGAGGTCAATGTCTCTTCTCAGAGGTAGTCCCGATACCTCTTCCAGAAACACATCTCTATATTCCCTCAGGATAAGGTGATTATCAGGGCTTGGTTTAGCACCTTCGATTGTTTTCAACACCTGTATTGCATATAGGGGACATCCCTTTCGGCAATACTTTCTCATTTGCAGCACTGATATTTGTCTCACCGAGACCAGTTTTCAGATCCCTTGAAGGGTTGTCCTTTTCCCTTCTTTGCTCACACATTCTAAGGTTTTATGGTAACAGTCTAGTTTGGCTTTATGGGTGGCCAGCCAGTCCATACCAATCAACAGGTCATATGATCCCAGGGGTAATACATTAAGGGTTGCTTGGGTGGGGAATTCACCCAACATTAATTGGTAGGCTGGTATGACCTCTACTACCTTTCTTTTGGTGCCAGTGGCTAAATGTACCAACCATGGCTTGGTTTTCTTCTGTGGCTGTAGCTTACACTTATCAACAGCTCTAGGGGCTATATAACTCAAATTTGAACCAGGGTCAATCAAAACAGACACCAGATGGTTAAAAATCATACCTTCTATTTCCACCACTAAAGCTTGGTGGTCAGCTTGGTTATTATCTAAGGCTGCGTAAATCTGCGGCACACTCCTTGCCACATCATTGACTGTGGTCGCTTCCTGAATGTTATAAACTTTTCGACTGTTCTGTTGTCGGTGTGGACAGTCTCTCAGGAGATGCTCTTCTCCGCAAACCCAACATTTCAGAGGTTCTCTCTTTGGGTTATCAGTCTTTACTGGTGTAGATCCAAAATTTTTATTTCCGCCTGATGATGGAAAGTTCTACTAGAGTACACTCTGGGCTGGAAAGTTCATTCTAGGGTTCTTCTTGTAGTTTTTAAATCCTGAGGATTTGATCCCCTTTTTTCGAAATCTTGAACCACTCTTTTGTTTCCAGTCTCCATGAGACTCTGCTCGATGTCCATATTGTTCATGACAATATGTTGCCTTTCGTATAGTGTCTTCTAAGGTCTTTGGCTCATCAAATTCAATTCAGTTCTAGTATTCCTTAGGTATCCCACTGATGAAGCGTTGCGCCTTCACCTTCTCTACTTTGATGTAGGGTACATATCTCAATAAGTCAAGGAATTTGTTGACATATTCCTCTATAGTGAGTTGCCCCAGTTTGAGTTCATAAAACTCTTTAGCCTTCTCCTTGAAATATCTTTCCGACAAATACTTCTTCCAGAAGTACTTCTCAAACCGTTTCCAAGATAGGTCCTCCTCGTGGACCCCTTTCATGTTCTTAAGATATTCCCACCATATGGAAGCTTTTCCGTTCAGATTGAAAGTGGCCACTCAGGCCTTCAAATTTTCTGAAAAATCATGGACTCTAAAATATTTCTTCAATCCAAGTAGCCATGCCTCGGCTTCCTCTCCCTTATTTATCTCACCTTCGAAGGAGGGTGGTTTGGCCTTTTTGAATTCCTCAAATTTATGACCCTTGGAAGTCTTTTGCTTCTTTTGTTTTCTTCGAGAATAGGAACTAGTCCTGCTGCTGGAATAGCCTTCTAAATCACCAACTTCCTTCTCAGTGGAATCATCTAGCACTGGTCCTTTACCTTTGGGGTGGACCTTTCTTGATGTGCTTCTCTCAGTATGGCCACTGACACGACCATGATTCTGCATTTCGGGTTCATGTTGCATTTGTCGTTGTAGGTCGGATAAGATCTGCAGTAAAACTACATTAATTTCAGTTTGCTTTTCTTGTTCTTTCATCATCCTTTCATTGTCGGCCTTGCAGCTTTGCAATTCAACCATGAGACTCCTCATAGTCTCAACTAGATCTGGAGGAGTTCCTATTGCTCTTCCTTCGTCAGACCCTTCGTCTCTATTGTGGGAGCCTTCTCCCACCTCTTAGTGAGTCACCATACTCTACGTCTGTAGATTCCAGCGGTTGATCATCTGCTTGAGTGAAAAGACAAACGTTGGTTATTAGTCAAGAGTTAAATACATTTTTAGAATTTGCGCATAATTTATAACTCTTTCACATGCATACACAGTCGGGTTCTCATTTTCCAAGTTTTTAATCCTGAACAAGAGAGTTAAGTTAGGGGGTTACTCCTCGTAGAAGTGCTTCGAACGGAGCTTATGTGCAACTCGTTCATGATCCCAATCAGGCCGAGTGTTGTAACCATGCTCTGATACCAATTTGTCAGATGCCCACTACCACGTAATAAAATTTTCGTTTTCATTACAGAATCCCCCAAGTCCTATGGGGTCTAGTGCAGGATAGTTCTTCCATGTTCACCTCCCTATGATCATGGGTTAGGACCCCGAGCCAAACAAACCAGGTGCCTTTTCGTGTTTCATGACTCAGTGGTACAATTGAGTCCAATTTTGAAGGTAGAATGGCAAGGGGGGGATTTAGAATGAAACCCTAGCCATAGATCTGGACGCACAGATTTTGGTCGTCCAGATCTACCCACCGCTTAACGACAGAGCACTAGCTCCCTTTCTTTAACCCCTAGTTCGATAGGATCACATGCGTGCCTAAATGCAGGCGACTTTCACAACTCGCGACCTCGCGAGTCGTGACTCGAAGACCCTCGAATTTTCTTCACAAATCACCGTTACCCGAGATCACGCAATGGGTATAGCTTCCTTCTGTTAGTGTCCTCTACGCATGACTGTCGGCTAGGATAAACTCTAGCTCCTCTTGCTATTCGTCGCTTCGTGAGTTCAATGGTTGAACTCTCGTTCCTCCCTTATGCGATCCTCCGAGACTTGAAAGTCAACGAAGGTTGACCTTCCCTTCGCACTACTCGCAGCTCGCGACTTCGTAAGTCTAAGGGTTGAGCTCTCATGCCCTTCTCCCGTGAATCCTCGAGACACGAGAAGTCAACAGGGCATTGACTCCCTTCTCTAGGCGATGCACATCCACCTGTCAATCATGTGGGCCCCACCTTGAAGTTTTGCCATATGTTCTCTCGGCTCGTCTCTCGACACTTCACTACTCGCGACTTGGAGCACAAAACCTTTGGGCTCTTACCATGCGAACCTCCAAGTTCACGAGATCCCTGGATCTCTACCACCTGTCCTCCTAAGATGGATGACACTGCTAGCTTCTCGCGATTTTGGAGTTTCCAATGTTGACATGTACTCGTCCTCAGGATTCGTGATCCGTTGAATCCTGATATGCCGATATAAGGACAGTTGGCCCTACAATGGGCACTTTTCACTTTATCGAGATTTCAAACTTTGCAACTCCGAAGTGTATGGACTTTTTTCCACGAGATTCTCGATTTCATGAATATCGATATCCTGATGGCCCCGCCTCTTGTCGGGAATTTCAACCTCCCGATCCTGAGGCTTAACCCTCATGCATCTCTTAACATATCCAACAGTTGTTGGGTTTTCTGGCTAAGATCTAACGGCTCAGATCTGTCCCGCGTTGCATACTCTCCCACTACTTCATGGATGTGGAAAAATCAACGGTCCAGAAATTCTCATGGACCTTGGGGGTCTACGATCCTGATTTCCTCACTATTCACGAAGATAGAGGAAAAAGGGGCAAGGTATGTAACGCCCTTGTTTCTTTCATCAATCTAGCGGTCATGGATGACCATGGATCTTCTGAAGGAATATCATCCGTTGATCAATACTTATCCCTATGCTACTACTTCGGGATTTTAAGGAGGTTCATTCCTCCTCATACAGGGTTGTTAAGAGTTGCACATTCAAGTCCTTTTTCCAGGTTCTTGGTAAATGTTTCCAAGGAGGGAATCTCTATAAAGAGATCTATTCCGAGGCATTCCTGGGGACAGAGAAGGGGGAAACAAATTCCCGAGAACGGACTGGAAGTCTGACTTGGTTCAACTCATGCATAATTAAATTCATTTATCAACATAAGCCATGCGTGGCTCTTTCTGTTATAAGCATATATCTACCATTTCTTATCAAAACACTGCACAGACATTCTTATACTGTAATCATTCACAATTTCACATTTTATGAGCATATATGTCAGAAAATGAATTTCAAGATGCAATATGTAAAACACTTATCAGAAATAACACAAGAATTGAGTGCAACTGCTGAGAGGGGTGCTCGTTTCCACCCAACCGTAGGCTTAGCAACTCCCAGCAGATTTACCACTAGCCACCCCCGAGCTGAGACCACGATGTTGTGATATTGTGTATCCGTTTGCCAGTGACCAGGAGCAAAGGTTTCAATCCTTCCTCTCTGCTATCACTCACTCTGCGTAATGCCAGAGTTCTCCCCTCGTGTCTGTCCCCCCGCAATCGCTTCTACCCCATGCCTCATCCTCTTGCGAGGTTGCGTGTGGCGTGATTACCCTTGTGTTGTTCAGGCCTGACGGCTCTATGAATGGGTGGTTCACCATCGCATCCCTCATTAATCCATCCACCTACCAGCTTGCAAGACATTAAATTCAGGGCCAGGGAGCCGCTTTTGGTTCTCCGGGCCAGTGGAGTCCAAATACGGTGTTAATTCTCGGCAGAAGTTAACACCACCTTTCCAGGTGCCTTCCACCGCCATCATGGTCTCTTTTTCTACACATTCCCTCTCAGCAGCCCTGCAATCAAATTTATAATGTTATTCACATTTGTTGACCTTTTCCTCAAGGTCCATTTACATCACATATTCACATTTATGAGTTTGCCACAGTTCTTGGCCAGTCCAGTTATTTTTACAAACTGGGGGAAACAGGGTGTTACACGTGGCCCAATCAATGGCCTCCACGTGTCACATGTATATTGGTTTAAAATCTTTGCATTTCACAGGAGTCGACCCCGTGACCTCTGGGAAGGGTAAAGCCTTGGGAAGGGCCGCCCAACCGGCGCGCCCGCATGTGTTACTTAACATATGTATGCATTTTAATATATTTGAGTTTGCAAATATGTGAATTGGGGCGTGAACCAAGCCGAGGCTAAGCCCTGGCCCATGGTTATATATATGTATTGCATATGACCAATGTTATGGGCGGTTAAACCCACAGTAATATATATATGTGTTGTAACCATTTTGGTATGTGCGCGGTTTGACATATAACATGTGACCATTGTGTATGCATGCAGTTTAAACATATGGTTTTGTATATGGTTTGAACCTTAGCCCTGTTTTCTATTGTGCGTGGTCATGTGGTGGCCATGTGCCCACGGGCCTTGGTAGTTAAAGGCTGACACGTAATCGTTCGACAGTTTGTACCGTTTGTGCGGTTGTGCCTGGTGCTAAGTTTTAACGCTTAAATATGCGTGTGGGCTAGGTTGAGACAACAAGGGTGCAAATTGTAGATGTAGAGACAACAAGTTTGAAGGAGGAATTCCAGGAAGCCTATCTTCTTCATTTTTTGGCCAAACGAGGTGTCGAAAAAGCCCAACTAGGGGTTTTTGGATGTTTTGGAGCCATTGGAGAGATCTATTTGGTATTTTGAGCATTATAAAGCACATTTTTAAGAACTTTGAGCAAATAATACAAATGATCCATTGGAAGATGGACCAGGAGATGTAGCCCAAGAGAGGGGTGAACTCCTTTATCATTTGTTGTGTTATGTGTTTTCTGTTCACTGTTTATTGCTGCTATTATATGCATCTTTGATGAGTAATTTTCATAAAATTTGTGTTGCAAATTGATCTGTTTGCATTTTAACACATAAATTTTACTTGCAAATATTTTTCAAGAATACAAGTCTTCTTCATTTTTAGATCAAGTTGGTATCAGAGCATAGGTTTTTGAAGACTTGATTATTTTCAAGTGTTTTGTTTTCTAATGCTCACAAGGTTGAAACTCACAAGAGGAGAAGGTCAACCTATAGAGCCAAGTTCTCATCCTTCAAGGAGGAAGCTTATATCATCACGGTAAGTTTCAAGGAGGCATTCACCAAGTATGGCTCATGAAGAGAGTCATGAACATGTTCCTACAGAAGATGAAGAGCTCAGAAAGGCTGTCATGGAAATGAGAGAGATGATGAAAATCTTGATGGAAAGGAATACAAGGTCCCAAGGTGAAGGCTCCAACCCTTCAAAGCACAAGGGAGACAGTGGTGATAAAACTTCAAATGGAAATGGAGGGAATGGTGCTTCTCCACCACCCTCTCCTCCATCTTCTTCTTCTTCTACCAATTCAATACCTCTTCTGAATTCTCCAAAGGGACATGGTAAAACTCCTTCACAAATTCCTTCGTTAAAGCTTGATATTAAATTCAAATTGCCAATGTACAATGGAGAAGTAAATTCTGAGAAATTAGATAATTGGATTCGTCAGATTGAGGTGTATTGTAGGATACAAAAAATTCAAGATGATGAAA
>ML778771.1:274832-285386 GCA_009831015.1 Picea engelmannii | reverse complement strand
TCTTGTGAAGAGCATGTTAAACATGTGAAACAAGTTTTGGATGTTTTGAGAAAGGAAAAGTTGTTTTTGAAGATGTCCAAATGTGAATTTGGAAAGACTTCACTTATTTACTTAGGGAATATTGTTGGTGGAGGCGAATTAAATATTGATCCCTCCAAGGTCAAAGTCATATTGGAATGGCCCAAGCCCAACAATGTGACAGAGGTAAGAAGTTTTTTGGGAGCAGCCCAATATTGGAGGAAGTTTATTGCTAACTTTTCTTCCATTGTAGCTCCATTACATGCAGTGACAAGTGTCAAGCAATTTTTTCAATGGGGAGGCAAGCAATCGAAGGCTTTCGATACTTTGAAAGAGAAGATCAGTTCAGCACCAGTTCTTGCACTTCCAAATTTAAGACAACCTTTTGAAATCCAAACAGATGCAAGCAATTATGCAATGGGAGAAGTTTTGCTATAGCATGGTAAGCCCATTTGTTTTCATTCTGAAACTTTTAATGGTGTCATGATTAAATATCCTGCTTATGATAAGGAGTTGTATGCATTGGTACAAAGTGTGAAAAAATGGAAACATTATTTGTTGGGGAAAGAAACCATTGTACACACTGATCATCAACCACTGCAATACTTACAATCACAAACAAAGCTACACAAAGCTAGGCACTTCAGATGGATGGGTTTTCTACAATAGTTCCACTTGGTCATCAAGTATAAGAAGGGAATTTATAACAAAGTTGTTGATATGCTTTCAAGGCCTATTATTAGTGCTTCAGTTATTCTTAAGCATAGTTCTATCATGCATGAAAGTTATGTTGAGCAATATGCTTTGGATACTGATTTTAAAGAAGTATATGAAACTTTGTGTCATTCTAACCATGTTGAGGAATTGGATTACGATGTGCATGATAATCTTTTGTATCATCTTGGCAAGCTATGTATTCCATAGGGTGAAAGAATCAACATAATAAGAGAATCCCATTCTTCTCTTATTGCTGGTCATTTTGGTGTAGGCAAGACAGTAGCTAATTTGCAAAGATACTGCTACTGGCCTAAAATGAATGAAAGTGTTTTGAGATATGTTTGAGGATGTTCATTATGTGCCGCGAGTAAACCTAGCAATCAAAATTTTGGTTTGTATACTCCACTTTCGGTTCCTTCTCGTCCTTGGGAATGTATTTCTATGGACTTTGTAGGAGGTCTACCTATGTCTAGACGAAATCATGATTATCTTTATGTTGTGGTTGATCGATTTAGAAAAATGTGTATTTTGATGCCTTGTACAAAGCAGGTTACGGCTGAACAAACGACACAAATGTTCTTTCAAAATGTTTGGGTGCATTTTGGATTGCCTAAATCCATTATTTCTGATCAGGATTATCGATTTGTTGGAAGTTTTTGGTCGAGTTTATGGGCACTCATGGACACCAAACTGAAAAAGAGCACATCTTTTCATCTGCAAACAGATGGTCAGACAGAAGTGGTAAATCGAACAGTGGTGCATCTTTTTCGTGCTTATTGCAGCAAGCATCCTAAACTTTGGGATGAGCATTTACACTACATTCAACATGCTTACAATTGAGCTAAGCACTCTTCAACTCAAACGTCACCATTTGAAGAATGTTTTGGCTATTTTCCCAAATCTCCTTTATATTTTATCTTTGGGAAGGATATTGCTATTGAAGGTCAATATGACATTGATAGGGAAGAAAAGTTAATTGAACAAATTCAGTCGATACATCAAATAGTGCAAGAGAAGTTGGAAAGGAGTCAAGCCAAGTACAAGACGAGACATGACAAGCATCGCAGAAAGTACAAACGAGGTATTGGAAAATATCTTGACAAAGACAGTAGCAAGTCATCGTCGAGATTGGGCACAGAAACTTCCAGAAGATTTATGATCATACATAACAACATGGCGGAACACAAATGGGTTTTCTCCATTTGAATTAGTCTACGGGAAAATCCCCTTGTTTCTAGTGGAATTTGAAATCAGTACACTCAGAACAGCTCTATAAGTAGGCCTAGACCTATCAAAAGCACAGAAACACTGACTGGAACAGCTGAATGAGTTGGACGAGATTCGGTCAGTAGTTGTCCAGAAGACCATTGTTGCTCAACAACAGACAATGAAATGACATGATAAATTTATCAAAAGTAAGGTGTTTCATGTGGGAGATTGGGCATTACTTTACGATTCCTAATTTAAGGATTTCAAAGGCAAGCTTTGCACTCGCTGGATGGGGCCATATCAAGTGGACGCAGTGTTCAACAATGGAACGGTTAGATTAATTACAATAGATGAGAATCATAACTCGTTCTTAGTAAATAGACACCATCTAAAACTATACCATCATCCATCCTCTAGAAATGCCTTTGTCAAACACCTTTCTGATTCCTCTGATTTAATGGTTGTTGGGATGAATGATCCAGGGGATCAAATTTTGCTCAAAAATTCAAAGTGCTCAAAATTGCTTCAAATCGAACGAGAGCGTATGCCTCATTGTTATGAACCCAACGCAACTCATTTGGGTTCAAACAGATGTTGGGAGCGAGAGATATCGCATTCTGTTCAAAATGACAAACAAGCCAAAAAAAGGGATGCTGACTATACAGTCCGTACAGACGCTAACGTGGCAGGTCACATGACACGTGGTAGGCAACTATTTGGATAGTTGGCATGTGGCATGGCTTGTTTGCAGTGAACGGGATGGCGACATGTGGCCCAATCAATGGCCACCACATGTCACATATATATTGGTTTAAAATCTTTGCATTTGGCAGGAGTCGACCCCATGACCTCCGGGCAGGGTAAAGCCTTGGGAAGGGCTGCCCAAATGGCGCGCCCACATGTGTTACTTAACATATGTATGCATTTTAATATATTTGAGTTTGAAAATATGTGAATTGGGGCGCGAACCGGGCCGGGGCTAAGCCCCGACCCACGGTTATATATATGTATTGCATACGACCAATGTTATGGGCAGTTAAACCCACAATAATATATATATGTGTTGTAACCATTTTAGTATGCATGTGGTTTGACATATAACATGTGACCATTGTGTATGCACGCGGTTTAAACCTACAGTTTTGTATATGATTTGAACCTTAGCCCTGTTTTGTATTGTGCGCAGTCATGTGGTGGCCATGTGCCCATGGGCCTTGGTAGTTAAAGGCTGACGCATAACCGTTCGACAGTTTATACCGGTTGTGCAGTTGCACCCGGTGCTAAGTTTTAATGCTTAAATATGCATGTGGGCTAGGTTGAGCCAACAAGGGTGCAAATTGTAGATGAAGAGACAACAAGTTTGAAGGAGGACTTCCAGGAAGCCTATCTTCTTCATTTTTTGGCCAAACGAGGTGCTGAAAAAGCCCAGCTAGGGGTTTTTGGACGTTATAGAGCCATTGGAGCCATCTATTTGGTATTTTGAGCATTGTAAAGAACATTTTTAATCACTTTGAGCAAATAATACAAATGATCCATTGGAAGTTGGACCAGGAGATGTAGCCCAAGAGAGGGGTGAACTCCTTTATCATTTGTTGTGTTATGTGTTTTCTATTCACTGTTTATTGTTGTTGTTATATGCATCTTTGATGAGTAATTTTCATAAAAGTTGTGTTGAAAATTGATTCATTTGCATTTTAACACATAAATTTTACTTGCAAATATTTTTCAAGAATACAAGTCTTCTTCATTTTTAGATCAATGAAGGACACTCTCACTTTGTCTTAAATATATATATATATATATATATATATACTTACTTGTTTGTATTTTGCAGGAATAACAAAGGAATATGGCTAGGAGAAATGTAACACTCGATGCCATTACTCCACCAGTCCTTCTATAAAGATGTTGTTGTTACTCCACCGGTGTTGTTACTCCTCAACCATCGTTACTTCTCTGATGTTGTTACTCTGCAACTGCTATTACTCTGTCGATGTTGTTACTCCATCGATGTCATTACTCTGCAACTGTTGATTCTCCGCCAATGTTGTTACTCCACAAATGTCGTTACTCCGACAGTGTCATTACTCCATAATTTTCGCTACTCCGTCGTCGTCGTTACTCCGTCATTGCTGACTACTCACTGTTGTTGCTACTCCTTGCTGTCGTTACTCCCTGTTTCCATTACTCCGTCAGAAATTTTGTTGTTACTCCACCATAAGGTAGGTCCCCAGGTATGTCTCCATAGAATTTTATGGATTTAATTAAAATATTCCAAAAAGACATCAAAACGTGTCGTGGATGGCCGTAATTAAGTTGGGGGGGAACCATCATAATAAATGACGACATACCATGAAAAAGCATTCATGACACATGATCCTCACCAAACAAAATCCAATGATCCAATACTCCATAATCATAACTTTGATATGTTGGAATGCCTACTCGTATGCGCAGGGTCATAATCAGTCACCTCCCCAACATGCTACATTAAATCTTTGAAATATCCAACAGTACCACCACAATATGTCATCATTTTCAAAACATACCAGTATTGTTTCATCCGTTGTCCCCAAAAGTGACATGACGTTATTTTAGTTGCCAATGGTTTGGAGCCCTGTCATTTTCCCCTACCAGCTAACTGCATTCGTCGTGCTGACTCTGCCTCTACAGTAATGGGTGGATGATCTGTGTGGCGTCAGCTTGAAGATACAACGAGAATTTAAAACAATCAAGAGGTATGGCAGGTCTTTGAGAACACGGGATGGAATGTTTACTTTGACAGGTTGAAAGGGTTGAATGAAGAAATTGCAGCATAATTTGCACTCAAATTGAGAGAGGAAAGCTCTCGAGTCCACGGAATTGAAATCCCTGTGACAGAGGAAGCCATTGCAAAAGTCAGTGGATTCCCTCAAAACCAACAGCAATGGTTTTCAAGAAGGATTGTCCTTCCGAAATTTCCTGAAGCCTTTTTACAGGAGGGAGAAAGCATCGTGCAGAAGGGTCGAGGACACGTCCAAAACTCTCTACCACACCCATGGGAAGAAGTAGCAGAGTTCGTCATGAAATATATGACTTGTGAAGGGAGATACTCCACCATATTCAAATACCATCTCCGAATACTAACTCACCTCTGATTTCCCCAAGCAGAGGCTTTCTCACTGAATGTGCCTTATTTCTTATTGAGAAGCCTTCACCTAATGGCACATTCGGCTCAGGAGTCACGACAGGTATTGGTGGTCATCACCCACCATGGGATGGTTCAGATGTTAGTAATAAATGCCATCAGACGAATCCCGATCCCGTGGGAACTGTTTCAGTATTTCACAGAGGAAGAAGTAGCAGCCGCTGTGGTTGCTAGGGAAGATGAACCAGAAGCCACAGAGGAGGAAAATGTAGGAGAAGATGATTATGTTGACCAGGAGGAACCGGAAGAGATGGATATGGAAGCTGAAGAATTTGAAGAAGAGGCTGCTCCCCAAGAGCAAGCCGAAACCGTGGAACCAATGGAAGATGCAGAAGTTGACACAGAAAGGCCCACTAGTACCATGACCGAGCCTGTTCCACAAGAACTAGCCTCGCCTGTGGAACCAGCAAAGCAATTTGATAGCATGATAACCACAGAAGCAGGGCCACAACAAGCAAGAGTGGGTGAATTGGTCGATATTGTGACCGAGGGTACCCCACAAGGACATCCTGTCACCATGGAGCCAATGGAGGAGGATAACTCGAATGAAGAAGAGGTCATGACCACCCCGACCATAGAACCCATGGAAGAGGAGGAACGAGGAAAAGAAGGGCTCGAAGCTAGGGAAGCCATGAAACCCATGGAGGAAGTGTTGGGAGAACTAGGGCACGAGGTTGGCACTGACCCACAAGAACCAGCGTCGACCTCAGGACCGAAAATTGAAGATCCCTGCTAGTTCTCCTTTTTCTCCTTTATTCCAAGAGGAGAAAGGAAAACTCATTCCCTTCAATGCACAGAAGAAGATCTTTCCATTCGTCCAATTTTATCACAGAGGCCACAACCGTGTGGGGTGGATGCTACTCGGGCGACAGGCACTTCGGAGCCTGAAAAGAGAAAAGAGGTAGAGGTCCCTGAGGTTGGGGAACCAGGAAGGATTCCAACAGACACATTAGTAGGAGAGAATCTCGCAAGGGCACCATTAGTCGTGGTGAGCATACAACAAGAGGAAATAGTCATTGGCGAAGAGGAGGGACCAAGCGAAGCGGTCCCGGCGAGTGAGCAAATGGAAGAGCCAGGCAAGAAGGTCGTAAGACCCCCAGTCAAACAAAAACATTAGCTACAGTTTAAAGAGACAATGCGGCTTAAGATGGAGGTCAGGAAACTAAGGAAACATGTACACAAAATGCAGAAGAGGATGAAGAAATACAAGCAGCAAGCTAGAATGTCCAAGGCCATAGGAGTAGAAGCAGAAACTCAGATGGACCAGGCATCCATAACCTCTGCTGCTACTCAAACAGACCCGGTCGAGCGATTGTTTGAAGACCATGAGTATGCCTTAATGGTCGAAGTGCAGACTTGGAAATCTATTGTGGCTCAATATCAAAACGAGGTCAAAAGAACTCAGGAACGACCCTCCACAACCATTTTTAATTATGTGGAGCGCATAGACATCATGATATTAAGGCATGTGAAGCAACATCTCAAGATGGAGCGGCTAGAAAAGCAAGTGGCAGAGCTGAAAACTAATAAGGAGTAGATGTTTAATTTTGTGCAAGAGGTGATGGCATGTCACCCCCCTGCTTCTTGTTATTCTTTATTCTTACATGAACGTTTTCTCTTATTCTGCATGGAGAGCATAAAAAATGAGAATAGTTATAAAGTAGAAGATGGTGTACAATTCCTTTGAATAATGAGGCACCACGACGTGCCAACTCAGCATTTGATGTGTGAATTCTACCTGCATGGGTATCTGTTGTGCCTGGACAGTGAATTCAACCCGGTCCCATATGTGGGGGACATTCATTTAAGGGCCCTCACCTCTTACACTTTCAACCAGATCAGCTGGCAGAAGGCTTTTAACACATTTGAATCTAATCAGGTTACAAATCCATTTATAGTAAGAGGAGAACATGAGAGGTCAGTCACCATGTTCACTAAACACAATACCTTTTTGGGGATTGAGGGAAATAGAGACAAAATGTTGAGGACACAAAATTGGTGCCTTGATCTTTGTGTCAAACAATTACTCACATTTCAAGATGAAGCCCTTGATTGTTGTTAGAAAAGATGGATGATGTCACCTACATCTGTCTGAAACAGGGAACCTTTTGGGGCACCAAATTTTTCATGAGTACTCCCTAGAGTGCCTAGATATGTGGCATGTGTCCGAACATGCGGGGTCTGGTGGATGGGAATCCAGTTTTAGTTTCCAACTATTTGGTTTCCAGTAGAAAATTACACTCCAGTGTATATTGTATCGAAGGATTGGTGGAAAGAAGTCCTCCTTTCAGATGGTTTTAAAGTTCCAGGGACATGGATGATTGAAGAATATGATCTCGCCCATTTTTAGGAAGCCAATAGTCATCGAAATCTAGACCTGAGGAGGCGGTGAACTACATGAGGGCATGTAGAAGGCTAGTTGGGGGGAGATGTTGGGAACCAAATCAGGATATCTTTCTGTTGCATTTCCATTACCCTTTTTGACCTTTTTTCACTTATTTACTTATGTTTACTATGCTAAACCTGTAAGTTAAATACCCCTACCTTGTCAATTGGAATATTTTATTAATGAAATAAAGTCGCAGAGTTTTGCCTATTCATAGCACTAAAATGAATGTTTGACTGCAGCTTCTGGAGAACAAGAACCAAGGCTTCAATATCCCACAACAGATCCACTATTCACAGCAACGACCAAGCCATAAGGAGGCTGCGCGACTGGAGTCATAGATCCCTTAACCATTCTTGGGCATCTTGTTGATCTTGTCTATCTGGTACTGGTGTCATTCCAACTAATGTACATTTTTGGGGATACGATTACCATGTTTTGGGGAAATAGGTTGTTCTCCCTCTCCATGTATAAAAGACAGTTTATTCCTGTAACTGGAGATGCCCCCATTGATATTGTAATAACCCTTTTCATATTTATAAAACATCATCTATTTTGTTGTCTTTATCTTCATTGTGACTAGCATAGCCTTGATCAGAGAGTTGGGCCCGCTCTTCTGATCAAGTGCTATGTCTTTTTGTGTATGTTATTTATTAGTTATGCTTGTTGTTACAGTGTTTTAATTCTTATGATTGCTTTTCGGAATTTGTAGTTAATCTAGTTTCACAACAATGTTTTGAATCTTCATCATGAACCCTTGGCAAGAACAGATTGTGCTCTTGCTCTTGCATATACCTTGTGTGTTACCTTGAAAGAATATGCACACGAATTGATAATTTAATGTAGGAAAATGGGTGAATATATCATTCATACCTAGACACCAATAGGAATACGCTTTGTGGATTTAGTTATCCTATAAGAATGGTTGGAGTACCCATTATTGTATGTGGAATAATGAGATGAAGACCAAGGAAATTGTTGGTGAAACTATCCTAGATGGATAGTGCTTGTCATGCCATTTCCGATGGTATGTGGAATGTCACATAACTCCTCATGGTCTGAGAGTTATGACCATATGAAGATGATGAACCCCCATATGAAGGCTTGAAGCCCCCAAGGTCAAAAGAATTCAAAGTGACCTAAAAGAAGGAATCATTACTTAAATGATAAAGTAAAGTGACAAAGTCAAGAATGGTTATTTAAATAATAAAGTGAAGTGACAAAATCAAAGAAGATTATTTAAATGATCAAGTGAGGTGACAAAGTCAAGGAGGAATATTTAAATGATAAAGTAATGGAGAAATTTCTAATTATGGAAAGTAGTTAACCCTAAAAATGAGGAAAATAGGTTAAGTGACCTAGAAATGGGTTAAGTGACCTAGAAGATGGAGAGTATAAATAAGAGGCAAGGATATCTCATTTTAGATCACACTTGAGCATATTGAAGATATATAGGTGACTGAGTTAACCAAAGGATATCTAGGCCGAATTTCAGAGGGAAGGTGAAGAAAAGAGGGCCAGAATTCAAGGGAGGATAGATTCTTTTCATGATGCTTTATAAGGTATGTTATTTACAGGTCATCTCACGATTTTCACAATAAAAAAATTTCTATAATGATTCATACCGTGAGATTGATATGACATTGAGGAAACATATCCAAGTATCATTGGTAAAAAAATCAGCTTGTGGTTCGTTGTATTTTTGGAGATAAACTCCGTGGAAAATAGGGTTTGTGGATAGTCTTGAAACTAGTATAAAAGAGGTGTTTTGGGTAAAAACATCATAACTTATTCATAATACATCCAAATTCAGTGAGACAAATTGTGTTGGTTAGAGTACAGTCTATAGTATTTTTTGTAATAGTTTCATATCTATTCAAAAAACAGATATGAAATTGATACAAAAAATAATATAGACTATACTCTAACCAACACAATTTGTCTCACTGAATTTGGATCGATTATGAAGAATTTATGATGATTTTACCCGAAACACCTATTTTAGACTAGTTTCAGGACTAGCCACAAACCCTAATTTCCACGGAGTGTATATCCAAAAATACAACAACCCACAAGGTGAATTTTTTACCACATATACTTGGATATGTTTCCTCAATGTCATATCAATATCACAGTATGAATCATTATAGAAAAAAAAATTATTGTGAAAATGGTGAGATGGCCTGTAAATAACATACCTTAGAAATCATCATGAAAAGAATTTATCCTCCCTTGAATTCCAGCCCTCTTTTCTTCACTTCCCTTTGAAATTCGGCTTAGATATCCTTTGGTTACTTCAATCACCTATAGATATTCAATATGCTCAAGTGTGATCTGAAATGAGAGATCCTTGCCTCTTATTTATACTCTCCATCTTCTAGGTCACTTAACCCATTTCTAGGTCACTTAACCTATTTTCCTTATTTTTAGGGTTAACCACTTTCCATAATTAGAAAGTTATACATTACTTTATGATTTAAATATTCCTCCTTGACTTTGTCACCTCACTTTATCATTTAAATAATCTTCTTTGATTTTGTCACTTCACTTTATTATTTAAACAATCCTTCTTGACTTTGTCACTTTACTTTATCATTTAAATAATGATTTCTTCTTTTAGGTCACTTTGAATTCTTTGACCTTGGGGGCTTCAAGCCTTCATATGGGGGTATGTCATCTTAGTAAGGCCATAACTCTCAAACCATTAGGAGTTATGTGACATTCCACATACCATCATAAATGGCATGACAAGCACTATCCATCTAGGATAGTTTCACCAATAATTTCCTTGATCTTAATCTCATAGTTCCACATACAAGAATGGATCCTCCAACCATTCTTCTAGGATAACTCAATCCACAAAGATTCTTCCCGTGAGGGCTTTCACCATAAGGGGACCACTTTGGAGTTCATCCATTTGTGCACCTTATCAATCATGATAAGACAATAATGAGAGCATGGGTCCTCCAACCATTCTTCTAGGATAACTTAATCCACAAAGCGTCATGAGGGATTTCACCATAAGGGGACCAATTTG
>ML778771.1:239782-274572 GCA_009831015.1 Picea engelmannii | reverse complement strand
CAATGAAACCACATCAATCCATCTTCATCATGTATCAATGACAACTCATTGATCCATCTTCATCATATCAATGAAAACTCATTGATCCATCTTCATCTATGCATTCTCATCAAGGACAATACATATTACATTACATCAATCATAAATCAATCAATCACTTGACATCAATCAATCAAACCATTGACATCAATGGCAACATGATCCAACATACAATTATTATTCATTCTCAATCTCATTATTTCATTTTGCATTTGTCTAATGGTTCAATTAATGTGTGAAATATCGATCTGTTTCTTAGTATCCTGGGATGAAACAATGTCTGTTTTCACATCCGGTATATTTCCTTTAAAAAAGCCCCCACCAATGGTCTGATTTTGACTTGGTTGTGGCCTTTTCTCTTCATTCTTTTCCGAACTAGATTCTCCTTGATCATCAATATTTAAATTACCCATCTACCTTTGTACTTTTCCAAGAATAATGTCAGGTTCAAGGCCTATTTCAATCATTATTTCCTCCATATCCCTAGCTTTAGCCATTGCTTCATCCAGAGTATCAAATTGGGAAGTTCTAATGGTGAACTTCACATTGGGTGGCATGGCATTTTTATAGAAACTGAGTATTACTGGATCATTTGGCCTTTTATCTTCAATGATACTGTTCAATGTTTTATTGATTCTGAGATTAAATCTCTTATTCTCTCATTTTATTTAGACAAATTTTGGTAAAATTAGTGAGAAGGGAATGATATGCGACTAGCGGAGCAAACATATTCAGGAACATAGCTTCAAGGTCAACAAAAGATCTAATCAACCTTGTAGGAATAGTGGTGTATCATTCGTAAGCTTGGCCCAATAAAGTTTGGAGAAACAACATTACCATTGTGTCATCATGTTCAACAAGATGGAAATCACAAACATCCAAAAACAAATCGATATGTCTCTTAGAATCAATAGTTCCATATGTCTAGAGTACCTTTAGGAATAAGAGGTAATGCATGGTGTTCACCTCACAGATCGAGCAGAGAGTCTCTTAATCTTCTCAAAATTCTGAATATTCTCTTTCTTTATGTCTTCTTTCCTCTCGTATGTTTTCTCTTCTTTATTCATGTCTTTCCTCTCGTCTTTGTTCATGTCTTTCCTCTCGTATTTCTTCATGTGGTTCTTCTAGTCTTTATTTCCTACCAGCCATGTCTAGAAGTTCCTTCTTTTATTTAGGAGTATGACTTTCAACTTCTGAGGTGTGCAGCTGCTTGCTTTTGCTTCTAGTGATTGGTCCTTTTATTTGTCCAACTTCAATTCCTACGTTTCTCTTGAGCTTGTCTTTCATTTCTTCAGTCTTGTCTTTCGTCTCTTCTTTGTCTTCGCAGAATTTCTCTTTCTTCTTCTTAAACTAGTGTCTCCCATGATCCTTTTACTTCTTCTCTCATTTGAGTAGTTTCTATCACAATATTATATAACCAATGAAGAATACTTCGTTGATTATTCATTATGATCTCTAACTGAGGCTAGTTATCTTGAGGCAAAGTCATATAATTTTATTATCTAGAACTAGATATTAGATCTTCAAATATGTTCCCCACTATGGTCGCCAAAGATGTTTACGCTTGAATCCATCAATAACGAAATGGAAATGTCACCAAGATATGAATACTCCTTCATTTTTATAGAGGTGGTACTCCTCTTTGGATTATGATATTCTTAATAACTTTGGATCAAGAAATAATACATGACCTTAAGATAGTCCAATATTTTATGCTCAAAGAGATATTAAAATGATGAAAAATAAAAGGATTTAATAAAAGAGTATTCCTAATAAATGGAACAGGAATCTCACATATCACACATTACAGAAAATAAACAAAATTTCCTCACATCCATCATAGTAAAAATAAATATTTATGATCACATCAAAATAAAATAAGATGGTTCGTACACATGAGAGAACTTGTATAGATTAAATGTGTGTATATCTCAAAAGAATATTATGATAGATCTATTTCAAATACTTTATACTCAAAGCTTAGAGTTATAAAATACAGTAAAAAGTGATCCTGAATATGTCTTTGGGATTTTTCAAAAAAATTATAATGTTTATTACAATGCTTTGAAATTAAAGGAGTTTCTCCATAGGATTGGGATTGTGGCTTCCGCGGGCCATAAAGAAAGCATATACAAGAATATAGAACATAGAAGGAATAAAGTGGGAAGATATCGAACAATGTAATCTGGAAAGAATACAAAGAGAAAGTTATCAAGATTCAGTTATACTTTTATATTCAAAGAAGAAGAATAACTGGATCAAAATTGATAAATAAAGAAGCATGTGATCAACATGGACTTACTATGATGGTATCTCTCCCCTTCATTTTCTTGTTGTTGGTTGCGGTTTGATTACTGATCATAACTGCCTCTATTGGAATTTCAGAGATCTTCATGATTGCGTTGTTCAACCATTCTTGGATAAAGTCCCTTAATAGAGCAATAGTTACTTCTTGTTTTATTTTAACATTAAACAACTCCTTTTCAATTTCCCAAAGGTCAACAGATAAATTTTGTAATATATTTTCAATATCTTCATTTTTATTTTTGGACTCAACAAGCCAGTTATCAATGCCATCATGTGTAAATTCAATCATATTATCAAAATTTTCATCCAATGTCCTCTTTAATTTTTCAATTTGCTCTTTGAAATGTTGTCAAGTCATGATCATAGAATTTGAAAGATATTTAGGGTCCGGGACTTCAATGGTGGTTCTAGCGATATCCAAATCAAGGATTTTTTAATATGCTTCATTCATCCTTCTTGATAAGTCACTCAGTTGGGTTATTGGACCCTTTAACACATTAATTATTTCCATCTAGCAGGATTTTAATTGTTTGATGCGGCTCGGAGAAGGTAGATTTTACTGATTTCTTGTTTTCTCTGTCATTGTTGAAACTTTCATTGTAAACATCACAACCCTATATGTGTAGATCCCTTCATCATTTTTCAAATCTGAGTTTAAATATTCCTTGGTATTCTGAATTCTTAAACCGAGAGAAGAAAAACCCTTTGCCATATCCCACAACTCTACAATCAATGACATCCTTTTCTTAATATTTTGTTCAACAAAAATTTGGGTGGAAATGATTAAATTGGAAATTCCTTTGACCCTTTCACTTGGCTCTTTATTTTCTTGAAGACCTTTTCCAGGACGAATCATAACAACGAGACAAGCTAGAATAGGTGGAGGCATGAGGGTTGGCTCCAATTCTTTAATTCTTTCTTTCAACCGGGCATTCTCTTCTTTCGTGTGTGTAATTGAAATGTCAAGTGAATCCTCTATAACTTTATGAATAGATGATAATTTGGAAGGTAACATATCTTGAGTATCAATGGTATACCATAGCTTCCCTCTCTTACTCTTTGTAGTTCTCTCAAAAACTAATTTCTTAGACTCTTTATCAAAATATGCATTTTATATAGCGAACGTTTCCTCTTAAGAAAATTTATCATCCTAGATCATGAGTGCGGAAATATTTTTTACATTTTCTTGAGATGATACTTTTACATCTCAAAAATTAATATTTTAAATATCTACATCCAAATCCATGTTATATAATAACAATTCATCTTTTGGAGCATGTGTTTCATCCCCTTCCTACTATGAATTAGTCCTTTTTATTTTGACTTTTAATTTATGGGGATTCTCCAGGTTCCCTTTAGGAGGGTTCCTCTCTTCATCATATCCTGAGTTATTACTATGCATTTTTATTGTGTGGGATGTCCTTGGCTAAGGATTTGGCTTTCATAAGGCACTTCTTCAAGAGACAACTGGTGACTGGAAATTTTCTCACTCAAGGGTTTACCTCTTTCTTTATGGTCCTATGTAGTTCTTATAACAGTCTATATATCTCCAGAATCTTTGTTGGCTTCTTGGTTATTTGGATTGTGGATGTCATTTTCTTCTTCTCTGTTGACGTATGAATTTAAAAGTGTAGGGTTGAGCCCAACTAAAATAAAATTATTATTAAAAAGATGATTAGGGTAGAAACCCTTGATTACCTCTACAAGTATCAAGTCATAATGATTGAAACAAACAACATATTTGTCTATTTTGGAAATTCATCAGAGAATAATTTCACCAACTTTCCACGAAAGAGGTATGAACTGATTTTTCCTTTTTTCAGAGAAAGTATGGAACCATAATTTATATTTCCTAGCTATATTAATTATAAATAAATTATTAGATATATAGTAAGGAAGGAAAATAGTTTTTTGATAGAGAAGAAAACCTTGATGACATTGCAATCTTCCATTTTCTCAAGAACCCATTTCCCCTTCAGAAAAGTTTGTGTTTCCAATGATATCCATGAAGTGTCTTCACCAAATAATAACTTCTTGAATTTAGACACAAAGCATGAATACACCTCATAAAAATGGTGGTTGAATATCTACCTCCATAGAGCTTGGTACCACATGGTCACATGGTCCACCTTTATTTTAACTCTCTGGTAAATTTTTAAACCCTCAAAGGTATGACAATATGCATAGAAAATATTAAATAAGACGACATATAAAACCTTTTATCAATATTTAAATTAGTCAACTTTGTAGTGATTTCATTTGAAATAATCTCTTCCCGGTCAAAGATAGCATTTTCATGAACCAAAAAATGCAATATATATAATGTCAGTCGGGGCATTGTTTATGTAGAGTCTTGGCCAACAATTCAAGTAAATAACCAGGAAATTTATTTATAAGTATTCTTTAAAGAACTTACCTGAATTTTGGATATATCTTCAGGAATTGACGCATGGTCATGCAAATATTCTTGAAGAAGCTATATTTCGTTGTTCTTTATTTTTAGGAAATTTCTAGCTTCCTCCCCTTTATAGACCAGGTTCGGCACTGGAAATTTCAACATTTCTCTAAATATTGAAGGAGCCAATGTGATAGGAGAACTACTCTGCAATGCGATGACCCTTTTGTTTTGGATAAGATTATAAATGCACCAGGTGACTATATCCTTGTATTCAAATACTTTTGGAACACATCCCACAAGAACTTTTCCTGAGGTCCGCACTTTGTTGTCTTCTTTATCCAACAATTTTGAATAATACTAGTAGGAGTGGGACCAATGATAATTCTGATCTTCCCTAGCGAAGAGGTTCAAAGTATCCCCATAAAATGATTGTTTTCATATGGTTTTTTTTGTGGATCTCACTAGATTTTTTTGAAATATTATTTTGCACAGTGAAATGCACCTGAGTTAGATTCATTTTTACGGAAACATTAACTCAAAATCAATATTACTAACCTTGATATTAGAATCATTAATTAACAACCACTTCAACAATAAATTTAGTAGTTGTGTCCATAGGGATAACAATAAATGTGACAATGAAAAATGTGAAGGGACAAGTAATGGCAGAGAATTGAGGTTGAAGACTAGTATGAAAAGGAAGATCCACAAGTCTGAATGTATGAAATGGCTAAGTGTTGGAAAGTGTCAGGTGAATAGTGGAGAGAGTGGAGGTGCATTATATAGGTCCACAAATCTGAAAGTACGAAATTCCAAGGTGCAAAAATATTCTAAGTGTTGGACGGACTTGTACATGGGTGAACATAAGATAATACAAGTGTGAGAGTCCATGAGTTTGAAAGTCTGTGAACGTGAAAAATGACTAAGTATGGTAGTACCAAGAAAGGGGAAAAGAAGGGAAAAGGAAAGTATAGAAGGGGGAAAAGAAGAGGGGAAAATAGAATAAGGGGGGGGGGGGTAGAAGCACAAAAAGTGTCTCACTTATGGTTGCCTTTGTAGAGGGTGTGTTGCACCTTCATTTTCAATGCATATTTTTTCCAAGCCCATTCATTGTCATTAATTAATTACTAATACAAAACCGTGGGTACTCCCTATTAGTGAATCGATTAGCTTGGGAGGAAATATGACAAGGACACTTGAAGCTAGAGGTACACAATGTGCCATATGCAAAGAAAGAAAGGGACACTGCATGGGTGTACACACCTCGACAAGTGGGGACATTTATATCATGTGAATTTGGTTTTGCAGGTCTTTGATTTTTTGGGAGAATATTTTAATTTCTATCAAGACCTCTTTGGGTGAGAATCTGGAAGGTTCATAATCAAAATTTTATCTTTTTCTAGCCACAAGCCTCTAGGCCTTCATCCCCTTCTTCTCATGAAGTGAGGGACAACCCCTTCTTGGGTTAGTACACTCAAAAACCCCAAAAGGTGAGGAGATGAGGGGATGAAGTGTGGAAGGTGGTAAGTATGGTCAGGAATGGCACAATGACTCTTTAAAAGGACCTTAAAGTAGAATACCTATCCCTAAGGGTAACCCACTTACTAGGGTGCAATTTCAACCACCAAGATGAAATAGGGAAAAGAGCATAATGTCCAAGCAAATGTCACATAATCAAAAGTAGTAATCGATGTAACAAACTCAAATGCCTCAAATATTGAAATGACACTCATCATAATACCTGTTGTGTACCTCCTGGAAAAAGACCCAATGCCTTCTGAAGGCCAGTTTATGTGGTGGATACTGTCATGATCAAATTAGAGTTATGTTGGTGAGGTGGATCTCCATCTGTGCAAGTGGGCACTGATAGTCAAGTTATCTATTGGTACTCCAAGTATGCAATATGAGGGCCTAGAGACATCATCTCCTTAGTTATGCCACAAAATGGGGATAACATATGCCTCCTACTTGGGGACATGTGCTCATCATATATTTCACGAGAAATGCAACATCTCTTGTTAGACATGTTCCTACACTTGAAACAAAACACTATAAATTCTAGGGTGGTTCTATCACCCTTCGTCCATATATATAAAAGCCAAAAATGAAAACTAATCTAGAAAAGAAAATTGTAGCATTTTTTCAAAAGTTTATAAACTATGCATGAAATCAATATGCAAGTAGATAAAAATGAAATATGAAATACATATAAACTAACATGAGAAATCAAGATGCAAATGCAAGGAAAGCAAGATGACCTGCCTACTTACCTGGGGTCTAGGCCCTCAAGAGGTCAAGTGCTTCCTTGGAAATAATGTTTGAGGAGAGATCCATTCAATGGTAGTGGCATCCTCCTCCCTTCTGTCATGGATAAGTAAAAAGAGTTTGGCCCAGATATATCCTCTATTTTGTAGTTCCCCAACCAAAGACTGTCAAACTTTTGATGCAATCCAGGTTTTTCTCTCCTCTTGTCCCACATTAAGACCTGGCCCCGTTTCTTGAAATCTCTTTCACTTTCACTTTTTCTTGATTCTTTTCCATTTGATAAAAGGTGATTCTTCGAGTTTCATCTAATTCCATGAGTTGATCAATTCGCCCCTGCAATGCTTCTTTATCTGTAACAAATTGTTGGGTTATTTGTAGTGTTGGAAACTTGATATTTATAGGTAAGCGTGCTTATAACCCATAAACTAACTCAAAAGGGGTTTTTTTGATGGAGGTATTGGTAGTTGTGTGGTCTTCCCACAAGGCATGCTTAATTTTTCTATCCCAACTTGTCTTGTTTTCCCCACTAATTTTCTTGACAATATTCATGATGTTTTTTATGTTGGATTATGTTGATCTGTTTCCTTGAGGATAATAATTTGAGTAGTGTGATAAAACAATCCCATACTTAAAATAAAACTCATTGAGTTCCATCAAACTAAAATATATGGCGTTATCTGTGGTTATTTTGGTAGGAACACCAAATCTAGTGATAATTGTTTCCTCAAGGAACTTCATCACAACCTCTTATGTTGCTTTCTTTGTTGGGACAACTTCCACTCATCTAGTAAAGTAGTCATTGGTGGTCAAAACCCATCAATACCCATTACTATATTTGTCCTTGAACTCACCAACTAAATCCATTCCCCATTGTTGAAAGGGCGCTTCTACGACCACTATATTAAGGGGAAGGACAGTGAAGCATTGCTTGCCGGTAAAGAATTGACACGGTTGGAAGGATATGATGTATCAATGCATGTTAGAGAAAATAGTGGGACAATAATATCCTTCCCTTAAAATATTATGCGAAATTTTATGAGTTGCAAAATGGCCTCCACAATACCCTGAATGAAGGTCAGCCATCAACTTGTCAACTTCTTCCTTATTCGCACAACTAAGGATCACCCCATCAAGTTTCCTCCACTGAAGATCGTGCTCTATTAGGAAGTAATTCATAGCTTTGAGCCTTAGGGATATACTCTTATTATATACCAAACGATCAAGGCAAGTGAGGTTCTTCAAGTAATAAATGATATCCGAATAGCAGTCAATGTTATCAATTTCACTTATGATAATGTTGATTTGTTCCTTCTCTCCTACCTCGATGGATTCTTGATTTTTTTTTATCAACATCTTAGCCAATACTTTCCCTTTAATTATCTTGGTTGGTTTGATCTCCAAATTGTATTCTTGTATCTATGAAACTCATTTTCCTCTTGATCCAAGGAAATATTGCTATGAAAAAATATCTTTTATAGCAGGGTAAGTGATGCAGGATTTGATCTTGTTGTATCCCACATAACTCTAAAAGTGTTTGAGAGACTTGACTAGAGCATAAGATTATTTTTATTTAATGGTGTAATTCAACTTTGAGTCTCTAAGATTATTTCTCATGAGATAAATTGGTTTTTCATCCCCTTGATTATTCTTTTGTAACAGAACTCCTGCAATGGTGTCCTTTGAAGTGAAAGAAAATATGATGAAATACATAGCAGAATTTAGACTAACCAAAATTGGTGAGATAGTTATTCCCTCCTTGATACATTGGAAGGATAACTTACCTTCATTGTCCCATTCGAAATGGGAGTCCTTCTTTAACAATATATTAAGGGTTTTAATGATCTCGACAAAGTTCAGAATGAACCTCCTTACGAAGTTAATTTGGCTAAAGAAAGATTGCAAGGATTTCTTGTCTTTAGGGAGAGGGATATTCTTGATCACTTCAACCATGGTAGGGTCTATTGTGATTTTGCATTTAGAAATGATATGACCCAACAAATTTCCTTTTTCAACCCCAAAAATTGATTACTTAGGGTTGAGAGAAATTACATATTCCATGCATCTCTAGAAAATTGTTCTTAAGTGTTGGATGTGTTGTTCCCTCTTTTTGGGATAGTGGTTAGATAATCCTAATAGATATCTATAAGTTTCCCTATCAAATCGATAAAATCATAATCCATGGGGTGCTAGAAGGTAACCCCTATGTTGGTTAGTTCAAAGGGAATTCTCAAATAATTATAAGTTTCCCAAGTGGTGGTGAAAGTAGTTTTTAGTTGGTCATCCTCCTTTACCAACACCTGATTATATCCTGAGAATCCATCAAGCATGGACATCATTTCTACTCTAGTGAGCCTTTGCAAAAGATACTCCGTGTTTGGTAGATGATAATTGTCCTTAAGTGAAGCCTGGTTTAAATTTCTGAAATCAACACATATCCTAATCTCGCCAATCAGTTTCCTTACAATGATTGGATTAGACACCCAAGATGAGTATCTGATAGGATCAATTATTCCTGCCTCAACCATCTTTTGCAACCCCCTTTGGACCTGCGGGGCAACTTTTGGTTTCATCTTCCTGATATTTTGTCTGAAAGGTTTCATACCTTCTATAATGGGAATATTTTTTTGTGTCACGTCCTCTCGGTAGGCCTTCAAAACTTCGTAAAACCAAGTGAAAACATCATTAAATTCCCTTATGAGGGAAACCAAATTCTCCATTTCATCGGGCATTATTTCTTTTCCAAACTTGATTATTTTTTGGGATTCTTTAGTGCCAATATAGAATTCAATGATCTCATGATCGATTTTTATTAACGACCTCCCATTATACATGCCATTTTGATCAAAATGGTTCTCTAAGGGGACGATACATTTAGTTAAGGGGGCATAAACTAAATCAACGATCTCAATATTTCCTTTTTTCTACCAATAAGTTTATCTAGGCTTCCGAGAATTCACCTTCATTCTGAAGAAAATGAAGAATCTGGCTTTCATTATCAAAAACCTACCAATGTTCCAAGTTATCAGGTAGTGAGGGCTTGCAAATTCCTTCCACCTTATAGAGACTGATTTCCTTGAAAAGTTGCAGGGTGGAAGCAGAAACAACAAGGTTGTCTGCCAATGTATTCAATTGAAAATTTCTCAAACGATTATCTTCCCCTGAGTTGGATTCAATTGAAAATTTCTCAAACTTCTTCATGGAATCACATATGGCATCTATGTATTGTTTCAACCTCGGGTTTTTAGCAATGGATTTATTGTTAACTTTCGAAATGATTAAGTCGGAGTCCCCTCTCATGTGCACAGACTTGATGTTCATATCAATGACAAGATTCATGCATGTTATCGTGCAGTTTGTATTTTAGGTTACAAGACTGAAGGATAGGGGTCAAACTGGCGTAACAGGAACCTCCCCACCCAATGTCACCTCGATGGGGGGCTCTTTCTGTTTAGGGAGGTTATCCCAGGGGAGACATCCCTGGTAACCTGGGGTTTGAAGAGGCAAAGAGTAAAAGGTCAAAGGTTAAGGTTATCCCTCCTCGCAGGTTACCACTAGTATCAGATAATCTGGCTAATCAGTCAATAAAGAAGTGAATTCCCTATTGAGAACACCTGTCCATAAAAAGACAATAACAACACTATATGTATATTTGTAGGTTATAAATTCAAAGGTTTAGTACTTCTTAATTATCTGATTTCATTCAATAAGCAAAGTAACAGATAAGATGAGGTCAATGTTTTACTAATTAGCCAATGAAAAATCACCAATTCATCAATATCTACCATAGAATGACCAAGCCAACAATATTATCAATCAAACATAGCTCAATAAAGGCCTGACGTCATCATTAATTGTTGAGTTAGAGGGCTTGTTGCGTCAGGTATGACGTTAGCCCTAGTTAGTGGCGTTAGGGTTAGTTAGGGTTTCAAAAATTAAAATTTTTAAAAGATTAATTTGAACACTTCAAGCTCAATGTTGGAAAGAATATCAGGGTTAATGGAGTCAAAGTAAGGGCAAAAGATCTTAGGAGGATTTAAAATTTAAAGACTAGAAGGTTAGGTTCTATGGTGCTGCAATGGTAGGGCCCTAGAATCAAAACCCTAAGGGAAGGAGGCCCATTCTGGTGTTGCTTAAGCAAGGCCTCATGCTACTTCCTCTTTCTTGAAATACTCTTGGCAAAATGGATAGCTTCAAAGTACAAATCTAAGGGAGAAAAGTGTTGCAGGAGCAAGGCTTCTCGAACCCTAAAAGGTTAAAACCCTAGGTGTAGAGTTAACTAGGCCTAGGACGTCTCCTTTCTTCAACCTATAATTTTAATGCTAACTCAGAAAAGGGAGGATAAGTGTAGCAACGGCTAGGCTATATCTTCCTTTATCAATGGCTAAAATTATTTCTCAAGAATGGGGACATATAGCAATGACCTACTAGTGTGCTTGCTACCTAGGGTTTCAAGATTCAGCAATATAATAGCAATATAATAGCAAATGTAAGAAATTAAGCCTACAACCATTTAAATTAAGAAGTTTTGCATGAAAAATTCACTTACATATCATGAAGAATGCATAATCAAACCCTAGTTGTAAACCTTCCATGAGAGAAACACCATAAATGCCAAGAGAAATCCTCCAATAGGAGTTGTGCCTCACTTCCAACACCAAAAATACCAAGGCAAATGCTAAAAGATAATATCTCACAAGAGAGTGAGTTTTGTTCTATTCAAAATGAGGAAAAATGTCCTCTATTTATACCAATCCATGACCTTTGAATTAAAATTTAGGTCATTAAAACAGCCGACAGGGCTGACTATAAAATTTACACTGTTTTTACATTAACTACTAGAAAAATGTCATAATATGAGCAAAAAGAGGGACGTCAAGCCCTTATGAGGGAGACGTTGGCCCTTTTTGGGCATATCCAGCATCCAGAGGCCAGAAGTTGGCCCTTCTAGGGCTCCTCCAAGCTACCACACGTGCCAAATAGCCTCATCACACTGCCACACACTTAGAATAACGTCTTGCTTTCCTAGGTGACGTCCTATCCATCAAAGGAAAATGTTCCATATGCAGTGGGTGATTCTCCCTAGGGTGGGCTCTGCCAAAGTGTCCTGGTGGAACGTCCTTTTGTCTTCTTGTGCAAAGGTTCATCATAACTTTGTCCTGACTCTACCATCCCAACAACCATCTGATGGGCTCTTCAGCCCCATGGAGGTCCGAGCTAATCATATCCCCATGTGTATCGGTCCACGGGTACCTGTCTGCCGGGTATGGTCCTGCACATCAAAACTTCGCCCTCCATGGGCTCATCAATCCTCGGGATCATAGAAATGTCAATCATATTTCATCATTAAATTTATCTAATACATGCGTAAAACCAATAGCATGTCCTTTAAGAGCTCAAAGACATTACACTGATCTACTATACAAAGTTGAAGAAACAAACAAAATAACCTATTGGGCCAGTATCCATAAGAAAAGGAAAGTTTCCACAGAAGATCATTCAAGCCATGTTCATGAAGTGATATGGTCTAGGGATGTCTATTCATAGTGAAGACCAGGGGTAGGTGTTGTCTGTGGGTGCCTTTGTAGGAGGTGAGATGTACCCGTCATGGATGCACTTTTTCCAAGCCCCTTTATTGCCTTTATTCTTTATTTATTGCTTTTTCTTCCTTTTTTCTTCAAGGTCTAACCAGAGGACACTGCCTTGGCATGGTGACCAGAGCTGACAGTGTTACCCACTGGTATTTTTGCAGAAATGATAAGGCTGGCTCGTGATGAGACCCCCTTTCCCTTGGCCATGCAACCAAAGGTCATTTCCCTGGCGTGGTGACCAGATAATGGAAATGTCATACTGCTAGATACCTATGAACATAATAGGTCAGCTCGTGATGAGACCTCCCATCCTCTTGGTTAGGTCTTGTTTTTGTTATTTTCTTCGGGTCCCTTTTGTTTCTTATCGAGAGGCCTTTTATTGCCTTCTGGGGGATCCCTAGGTGAAGCATCTCTAGGTTTTATCGTATGGATTTTATATTTTACCAGTTTCTTTTACCCCCTGGGCCTTTAGCCCCTTCTTCCCACAGGACAAAGTGTAACCCTCAAAGGTCATCCTAATGGTTGGACTAGGGGAATGGGATGGATGTATGGGAAATAAGATGTAAAGTGATAGTATGGTGGGAGTGGACGATGGCTCTGCAAATCCTCCCTGGTGGCTAACCAAAACCCATGGATATCAGCTTGCTAGGGCATCTCGTCAATCCCCCCAACAATGGTCAAGTGGGTTAGTGTAAGATCCAAGCAGTCGTCAGAAATGTAAGGAACCTGATGCATATATAAGAAAGTTATAATGATCAAACATGACACATACCATGATACCTGGACCAATTATCTCACGAAGCAAGAGTCTTCTCTAATGCAAGTCCAATCTGATGGTGATGGAAGTTGTTGCTGCTAACATGACAAATCTGGCAAAGAAGAAGAAGTATGGCCCCTCCAGGGCCATGCTCAGGTCAATCCTTCTCTCGGTACTACATGTCTAGGACCTATGGGCCTCGAGACATGATCTCCTAGCTATCCCTAGAAAACGACGATAACATCTTTTTGGCGCCGTTGCTGGGGAACACTGAGTCAATCTTCCTCAAACGAAAAATCCTTTGGTAAGCCTTGCCTCAAAGACCTTTCACTTACAAGATTACCTTGCGACTCCACTAGACTTTATTCCCCCTATTCTTTGGTATTTTCAGGAAAACTATCTGGCGACTCCACTGATTTTTCTTAGGGCGCCACATTACCTTCTATGATATTTTCAAGTTATGGGATCATGGCACAGTGGGAAAAAATGTATCCAAGTATTTATTTTAGAAGTTTTCAAGGATACCCAAGTTACTTTGATACAAAATGGCTAGACAACTCTCCAATGTTTTTGGGCCTCCCAGCTCCTCATATAGTAACATTTTTGGAGTATTTGAGCGAGATAAAGTTGGGAGGAGAGGATGCACTTATAAAATTGTTTTTTCTCACCCTACCATCCTACTTACAAAAATGTTTTAAGAGTTGTTTTTTCATGAGAAGACAGAAGGATGTTCCACCAGGACACTTTGGCAGAGCTCGGCCTAGGGGGAATCACCCACTGCAGATGGAACATTTGCATTTGATGGGCAGGATGTCACCCAGGAAAGTAGGACGTTATTCTGAGCGTGTGACAGTGTGATGAGGTTGTTTGGCACGTGTGGCAGCTTGGAGGAGCCCAAGAAGGGCCAATGTCTAGCCTATGGATGTTGAATATGCCCAAAAAGGGCCAATGTCTCCCTCAGAAGGGCTTGACGTCCCTCTTTTTGCTCATATTATGACATTTTTCTAGTAGTTAATGTAAAAACAGTGTAAATTTTATAGTCAGCCTTGTCGGTTATTTTAATGACCTAAATTTTAATTCAAAGGTCATGGATTGGTATAAATAGAGGACGTTTTTCCTCATTTTGAATAGAACACAATTCACTCTCTTGTGAGAGATTATCTTTTAGCATTTGCCTTGGAATTTTTGGTGTTGGAAGTGAGGCGCAACTCTTATTGGAGGATTTCTCTTGCCATTTATGGTGTTTCTCTCATGGAAGGTTTACAACTAGGGTTTGATTATGCATTCTTCATGATATGTAAGTGAATTTTTCATGCAAAACTTCTTAATTAAATGGTTGTAGGATTAATTTCTTACATTTTCTATTATATTTCTATTATATTGTTGAATCTTGAAACCCTAGGTAGCAAGCACACTAGTAGGTCATTGCTATATGTCCCCATGCTTGAGAAACAATTTTAGCCGTTGATAAAGGAAGATATAGCCTAGCCATTGCTACACTTATCCTCCCTTTTCTGAGTTAGCATTAAAGTTATAGGTTGAATAAAGGAGACATCCTAGGCCTAGTTAACTCTACACCTAGGGTTTTAACCTTTTAGGGTTCGAGAAGCCTTGCTCCTACAACACTTTTCTCCCTTAGATTTGTACTTTGAAGCTAGCTCTTTTGCCAAGAGTATTTAGAGAAAGAGGAAGGAGCATGAGGCCTTTCTTAAGAAACACTAGAATGAGCCTCCTTCCCTTAGGGTTTTGATTCTAGGGCCCTTCCATTGCAGCACCATAGAACCTAACCTTCTAGTCTTTAAATTTTGAATCCTCCTGAGATCTTTTGCCCTTACTTTGACTACATTAACCCTAAGGCATTGATATTCTTTCCAACGTTGAGCTTGAAGTGTTCAAATTCATCTTTTAAAAACTTTAATTTTTGAAACCCTAACTAACCCTAATGTCACTAACTAGGGATGACGTCATACCTGACGCAGCAAGTCCTCTAACTCAGCAATTAATGATGACGTCAGGCCTTTATTGAGTTATGTTTGATTGATAATACTGTTGGCTTGGTCATTTTGTGATAGATATTGATGAATTGGTGATTTTTCATTGGCTAATTAGTAAAACCTTGGCCTCATCTTATCTGTTACTTTGCTTATTGAATGACATTAGATAATTAATAAGTACTAACCCTTTGAATTTATAACCTGCAAATATACATATAGTGTTGTTATTGTCTTATTCCGGGTAGGTGTTCTCAACAGGGAATTCACTTCTTTATTGGTCGATTTGCTGGATTATCTGATACTGGTGGTAACCTGCGAGGAGGGATA
Organism: Picea engelmannii; assembly: GCA_009831015.1. Lineage (NCBI taxonomy): Eukaryota > Viridiplantae > Streptophyta > Pinopsida > Pinales > Pinaceae > Picea > Picea engelmannii. The sequence goes on along the minus strand of ML778771.1, from coordinate 258,897 downwards.
ACCTTAACCTTTGACCTTTTCTCTTTGCCTCTTCAAACCCCAGGTTACCGGGAACATCTCCCCTGGGCTAACCTCCCTAAATAGAAAGAGCCCCCCATCGAGGTGAAATTGGGTGGGGAGGTTCCTGTTACGCAAGTTTGACCCCTATCCTTTAGCCTTGTAACCTAAAATACAAACTACGTGATAACATTTTGGCGTCATTGCCGGGGAACACTGAATCAATCTTCCTCAAACGATAAATCCTTTGGTAAGCCTTGCCTCAAATACCTTTCTCTTACAAGCTTACCTGGCGACTCCACTAGACTTTATTCCCTTATTCTTTGGTAGTTTCAGGAAAAATTTCTGGCGACTCCACTAATTTTTCTTACGGTGCCACATTCCTTTCTGTGATATTTTCAAGATATGGGATCATGGCACACTGGGAACAAATGTATCCAAGTATTTATTTTAGAAGTTTTCAAGGATACCCAAATTACTTTGATACAAAATGGCTAGAAAACTCTCCAACGTTTTTGGGCCTCCTAGCTCCTCATATAGTAAATTTTTTGGAGTATTTGAGCGAGATAAAGTTGGGAGGAGAGGATGCTCTTATAAAATTGTTTTTGCTCACCCTGCCATCCTACTTACAAAAACATTTTAAGAGTTTTTGCAAGGACAGGGGTATATCATCTTTCATACACCTCATCAGTAAGTTTATCGACCTTACTAAGCCAGATTTCCAAACGTATGAAGATGTCCTTCAAAACCTCATGGTAACCTTACACCACAAAGGATTCACCATTGAGATTGTAGAAGATCTTAGGAGGGCTTATCATGATCAATACCAACAATCCTTTGATATAAGAAACGAGGTTTATGAAAACCATTATCAACCCCTTGAAGAGGAGCAAGATCTCTCCCATAATCCAATAGAATACAATGAAGATATAACCAGAGACATGAATTATGAGGATGAAGCACCAGTAATCGCTTCTCAGTCTGATGAAGATCTTCAAGATCTTGCCACTACTGCACAAGATGAAGAAACTGAGGTAAGTCATTTTGATTCTTTTGATGATACCTTGTTCTATGACTCAGAGAATGAAGAAGGAGTGGAACCCTTGGACGAGCTAGATTCCCTATGTCTCAAGACTGAAGATGTAGAGGTAGATCTTTCACCTGATGATGCTATCCAAATACTTGAAGCTCCTGCATAGGAAGGATTAAGCGAGGTAAATTGTTTCCCCTTCCAAGTTTTTAGTGGTTCTTTTCCTTATGACACAAAGAGTGGAGAAGTATTGGGTGTTTTGACTCCTCCATGTTATGATACTGATACTGACATAGATGATTTTGACAAGTTCATACATGTTGGAAGACATAGGTGGGATGCATTTAGTTATGATACAGATCCCATCTATGACATAAAAGGTCATCCCCAAGTGTTGCCTTCGCAATTGTCACAGCAATCTCTTGAACAGTGGCAACAGGGAGATGAGATTTTTACTAACTCTCCACAAACACCAAAGGTTGACCAAGTACAACATTTCACTGATGATTTCCAGTCTTACCTTGAGGCCTTTGATGAGTACTCCTCCGAGCACTAAAATTTACCCTGTGATGATGACTATCGCCACTATGCTCGGATTTTGATAGGAGTAAAAACATTGTTTGCCTAAAGAAGGATTCTCATGACTTTTCACTCCAGCCACCTATCATTACTTTACTGTGCTTTTCCATTAAACGTGTAGTTGGGAAGTACCTTTTTTTATGTTGAGTTTCCTCCTAGGCAAACCCTAGACTCCAAGGGTTGGTTGGGTACTGCAAGTTTCAATTGGTTTTTCAACTTTCCCTTGATAGTTTGCCAGTCATCTACTAAATCTTTGTCGATCCCTTCCTTGACTTCAGAGCATGAGGATGTCTTAGGTAACCAGTTTATAGGCCCTTTGAGTCAGTTTTCTAAACCTTGTATTTTTCATGACCCTTTCTTGGATTGGATTGAGTACTTTTCTCAAAGATGGACTTGGAAGGATTTTATCCCTCCCGCCCACCTCCATGAGTTAGATTCTGACTTCCCAATGACATGATGTATATTCTAACTCATGACATTTTTGTGCTTGATTTATCACTGTTTTGGTTTATAATGAAGCACAAAGGCAGGAATCGAGGAACGTTGTTGGGTTGGCGTCACTGGTTGTTTGACTACACCAACATACAGCCAACAAGTAAGTGCAGGTAAGTGTTTCACTTTCTATTTGCATTTATGATTGCTTTATATAAATATATTATATTTGTGGGGTGGCAATACCACCCCACATTTTGTTGCTAATGTTTCTTTTCAAGTGTGAGTAGGTCTGCAGGTTTATGCCAAAGATGTTGAGGTTCTCATGCACTCTATGGTGAGCACATGTCCCCGAGTTGGAGCCAGATGTTATCCCCATTTTCTAGGGATAGCTAGGAGATCATGTCTTGAGGCCCACAGGTCCTAGACATGGAGTACCGAGAGTAGGATTGATATGAGCATGGCCCTGGAGGGCCCATCCTTCTTCTTTTTCACCATATTTGTCCTGTCAGTAGTAACAGCTTCCATCACCATCGAATTGAACTTGCATCAGAGAAGACTCTTGCTCCATGAGGTAATTGGTCCAGGTATCATGGTATGTGTCATGTTTGATCATTATAACTTTCTTATATATGCATCACGTTCCTTACATTTATAACGACTTCTTGGATCTTACACTAACCCACTTGACCATTGTTGGGGGGATTGACGGGATGCCCTAGCAAGCTGATATTCATGGGTTTTGGTTAGCCACAAGGGGGGATTTACAAAGCCATCGTCCGCTCCCACCATACTATCACTTTACATCTTATTTCCCATACATCCATCCCATTCCCTAGTTCGACCATTAGGATGACCTTTGAGGGTTAGACTTTGTCCTGTGGGAAGAAGGGGCTAAAGGCCCAGGGGGTAAAAGCAGCTGGTAAAAGATAAAATCCATACGAAATAAAACCTAGAGATTCTTCGCCCAGGGATCCCTAAGAAGGCGATAAAAGGCCTCTCGATAAGAAACAAAAGGGACCCGAAGAAAATAACAAAAACAAGACCTAACCAAGAGGATGGGAGGTCTCATCACGAGCCATCCTATTATGTTCATAGGTATCTAGCAGTATGACATTGCCATTATCTGGTCACCACGCCAGGTAAATGACCTTTGGTTGCATGGCCAAGGGAAAGGGGGTCTCATCACGAGCTAGCCTTATCATTTCTATGAAAATACCAGTGGGTAACACTGTCAGCTCTAGTCACCATGCCAAGGCAATGTCCTCTGGTCAGACCTTGAAGAAAAAAGGAAGAAAAAGAAATAAATCAAGAATAAAGGCAATAAAGGGGCTTGGAAAAAGTGCATCCATGACGGGTACAACTCACCTCCTACAAAGGCACCCATGGACAACACCTACCCCTGGTATTCACTATGACTGGACATCCCTAGACCATATCACTTCATGAACATGGCTTGAATGATCTTCTGTGGAAACTTTCCTTTTCTTATGGATACTGGCCCAATAGGTTGTTCTGTTTGTTTCTTCAACTTTTTATAGTATATCAGTGTAATGTCTTTGAGCTCTTAAAGGATATGCTAGGGGTTTTACGCATGTATTTGATAAATTTAATGATGAAATATGATTGGCATTGCTATGATCCTGAGGACTGATGAGCCCATGGAGGGCGAAGTTTTTATGTGCAGGACCATACCCGACGAACAAGTACCACTGGACCGGTACACATGGGGATATGATTAGCTCGGACCTCCATGGGGCTGAAGAGCTCATTAGATGGTTGCTGGGATGGCAGAGATAGGACAACATTATGATGAACCTTTTCATGAGAAGACAGAAGAACGTTCCACTAGGACACTTTGGCAGAGCCTGACCTAGGAGGAATCACCCACTGCAGATGGAACGTTTGCCTTTGATGGACAGGACGTCACCCTGGAAAGCAGGACATTATTTTGAGTGTGTGGCAGTGTGATGAGGTTGTTTGGCACGTGTGGCAGCTTGGAGGATCCCTAGAAGGGCCAACGTATGGCCTCTGGATGTTGGATATGCCCAAAAAGGGCCAACGTCTCCCTCAGAAGGGCTTGACATCCCTCTTTTTTCTCATATTATGACATTTTTCTAGCAGTTAATGTAAAAACAATGTAAATTTTATAGTCAGCCTTGTCGGTTGTTTTAATGACCTAAATTTTAATTCAAAGGTCATGGATTGGTATAAATAGAGGATGTTTTTCCTCATTTTGAATAGAACACAACTCACTCTCTTGTGAGAGATTATCTTTTAGCATTTGTCTTGGTATTTTTGGTGTTGGAAGTGAGGCGCAACTCTTATTGGAGGATTTCTCTTGGCATTTATGGTGTTTATCTCATGGAAGGTTTACAACTAGTGTTTGATTATGCATTCTTCATGATATGTAAGTAAAATTTTCATGCAAAACTTCTTAATTGAGTGGTTTTAGCTTAATTTCTTACATTTGCTATTATATTGCTGAATCTTGAAACCCTATGTAGCAAGCACACTAGTAGGTCATTGTTATATGTCCCCATGCTTGAGAAACATTTTTAGCCATTGATAAAGGAAGATATAGCCTAGCCGTTTCTACACTTATCCTCCCTTTTCTGAGTTAGCATTAAAGTTATAGGTTGAAGAAAGGAGACGTCCTAGGCCTAGTTAACTCTACACCTAGGGTTTTAACCTTTTAGGGTTTGATAAGCCTTGCTCCTGCAACACTTTTCTCCCCTAGATTTGTACTTTAAAGCTAGCCATTTTTGCCAAGTGTGTTTAGAGAAAGAGGAAGGAGCATGAGGCCTTGCTTAAGCAACACCATAATGAGCCTCCTTCCCTTAGGGTTTTGATTCTAGAGCCCTGCCATTGCAGCACCATAGAACCCTACCCTCCAGTCTTTAAATTTTAAATCCTCCTGATATCTTTTGCCCTTACTTTGACTCCATTAACCCTAAGACACTGATATTCTTTCCAACATTAAGCTTGAAGTGTTCAAATTCATCTTTTAAAAATTTAATTTTTGAAACCCTAACTAACCCTAACGCTACTAACTAGGGCTAACATCGTACCTGACGCAGCAACCCTTCTAACTCAACAATTAGTGATGACGTCAGACCTTTATTGAGCTGTGTTTGATTGATAATATTGTTGGCTTGGTCATCTCGTAACAGATATTGATGAATTGGTGATTTCTTAGTGGTTGATTAGTGAAACGTTGAACTCATCTTATCTATTACTTTGCTTATTGAATAAAATCAGATAATTAAGAAGTACTAACCCTTTAAATGTATAACCTGCAAATGGCGTTGTTATTGTCTTGTTCCAGGCAGGTGTTCTCAATAGGGAATTCACTTCTTTATTGGCTGATTAACTGGATTATCTGATACTGGTGGTAACCTGTGAGGAGGGATAACCTTAACTTTTGACCTTTTACTCTTTTCCTCTTCAAACCCTAGGTTACCGAGGACGTCTCCCCTGGGCTAACCTCCCTAAATAGAAAGAGCCCCTCATTGAGGTGACATTGGGTGGGGAGGTTCCTATTACGCCAGCTTGACCCTTATCCTTTAGCCTTGTAAACTAAAATACAAACTATGCGATAACAATGCCCAAGATAAGGGCTTCATACTCGTTGATGTTGTTTTTGCAGTTTAACTCAAGATTGTATGAGAAAAGGGTAGTCTATTGTTTGGTGATCTCAAGGCTATCCTTGCACCTGAGCCTATGCTTGAGTGTGCACCATCAAAATCTAAGCCACAAGATCCTTCCCTCTCTTCCTCATCAAGAAAAAGAGAGTTTTCCAAAATGAAGGTGTCATTAATCCCCTCTTCCAAAACCCAATGGGTTATGTTGACATGATCTAAAAAAATATTCCTTTTTGGTATTGTTTGGGGAAAGAGTGTTATCCTCACTTTTGATGAAACAAATTTATTTTTCTTTGTGTGGCTCTATCAAGACTTGCCGAATATGTTGCAAAACCCTTTATTCATCTTGATTTGCTACTTGTTTCCTTTCAACCCTCAAAACCTCATTTGTTGGGGGAGGTGTACTTGTTTATTTTGGTTCCTTGTCTTTACCCAATACACTCATCATCCGATCAACAAATTTTTTAGCAGACTCCTCTTGTTCTTTTCACAGGTATGTCCTGATATCATGGGGAGGGTCTGGTAAGACAAAGTCATTAATTTGATCAATATAAAATGCCTATTGAATACAATCCTCCTCTTTCATGAGAGACGATGTTATGTTCTCTTCTATTTCACATAACATTTATCAAGATTCAAACAAAGTTGTAGGGAGTCCCCTTCCAATTAAAACTCCACATGGGTATTTCATGGTTGACAAGTAAGACTTGAGGATGCCAGCTTGGGAAGGTTTGGAATATTGAGGAAAACTCCTTACGATGGTATTGAACCTATCATTGAAATCCCTTATACTTTATACTGAATTTATTTTGTAGTTATACAATTGATCATAAAGGTACTGGTAATATTTGTTTTTTCCAAATATTTTGGTAAAACATTCTTGAAAGAGATCCCAATTTGTGATTTTTCTTGGGAGAATAGTATCATACCATTCCTTAGCCTTTCTGGAAAGAGTGTAAGAGAAGAGGCTCATTCAAACTTCTTCATGTTGTTCATAAGGTTATAGAGCATAGAGGAAGGCATCTAAGTGATATTCAAAAGTAATGAGATCTTCTCCTGAAAATCTAGGGAGCCACTTCTTGAAGTCCTTTGGGATTTTGTGAGGAGATGTAGGGATCTTTGTCATGTCCAAAGGTTTGTACACCTCTTTGTCCCACAAGCTCCATGTAGCACTTGGCGAAGTGGGAAAGGATGAGAGTAGAGGTTTGGAGGTAGTAGGTGAGGATGGAGGGCTAGAGAAGTAGATGGACAATCATGATAAGTGGGAGACAACATAGGACTAGAGATTTTGCGAGAAGGCTTACAACATATGGAAGTGTTTTTGGGGGTTGTGTAGTACCCCTTTCGGGTATGTACCATAATGGAGTCATTGGATGAGCTTTAGTACAATCTTATCAGGGGTGGAAGGGGAACTTCCTTTAGGTGGAGTCTCCAGGATAGCTAGGCAAAGGATTTGGGATAGCTTGCCAAAGTGTCATTAGGGTTCAAATGCAGATTCAAAATCCTCCCCGGAAATGGCTCAAAAATGCTATTGCACAAGTTGTAGGTTGGGAAAATCCTGACCCAAACCTCAATATGGTGATAAATAAGAGAAAATTACCCACTATCATCTTAGGTAGGTATTTCCATCACTTTAGAGATAAAGTAATCACCTCAAGGGGGGAATCCTAATTACCCTAGTGGGAAATGAGATGTAAAGTGGTATGATGGAAGTGTAGCCCCTATAGGTCAAGTTACCAAGTGTGGAAAAGGATTGGGAAAGAATCTTTGTCATAGGAAATGGTTTCCAAGAGGTATGAGTACATGTGAAGGGTGATTGTATCTAACCGAGACACAAGAACAAGAAAAGTATATGCATATAATGTTAGTTGGAAAAGCAAGTTAAGATTGTTGTCCCTAATTGCAGTAGTAAAAAATAATATATATCAGCAAAAAAATGATAATGACATCTGCAAAATGAAGTTTCTCAAATATTAGTGAAAGGTGCTATGGGGAAAATCCCCCTAATCTGGGTCTAGTGACTAGGCAGAGCCTTGACACCCTAAAAGACAATAAAGAATATATTCTACCCCAAACCAAACACAACCTTAGAATAATTAAGGGAAGTGAAAGAAGATAAAAATGTGTACCTTAATTCCTTATGGTTTATGTCAATCCCTTTTGATTGTTGTTCATTCCAAGACTGCAGGCCTCCTCCCAAAGATAGCATGAAACAATGCTACAAAACAAACTAGGACAACATATGTTTAATTAGCAAGATTATATAAAGAGTTAGTTATTCATGAAAAGATTCATAAACACAAACACATAGACTTAAATATTTGGGACAACAAACTTTCTCATGTATTAATAACAAAATTGGAGGTTATAACCTAAACTTTGTTGGCATTGCTCCATGAACCTCGCCTAGGTTCCTCTAATGTGTCTCCAAGTGCACTATTCCCAATAAAATATTTACCACCAACATGCCAATACAAAGGGAAAGGATGGATGGTATAAGGAAGATGTATGGAAGGGAATGTTGAGGATAAAACTCAAAGCAAAATGCAGAAGGCTTGGGGAACAAAGGGAGAAAATTTGGCAGAGTTCTCTTGCCTTTAATTTGATATATCGAAATGACCCCCTAGGGCCCTAATTATATGAGAAAATGATGGTTAATTCATTTCTAGAAAGGCTAAAATAGGTAATATGGTTGAAAAACCTAATATATCTCGTAAACTCCATCGGAAAGCACAGATTTTGTTTTTTTTTGTCATTTTTTAAAGTACACGTGTGCTTTTAGTTGTGCAGCAAGCATATGTACGCGGGATTTTGGGTATGCAACTAGCGTATGTACATGCTCTTCCTATACAACAGGGCACATATGCCAAGAAAAAAAAAATTAATAAAAAATCAGGCAAAATGGATTGGAAAATCTATGAATGAGTAGGCCAACCTCAAGGATGCATAGAAGTGGAATTTTAAGTTATGACAAAAGGTACAAGAGACAAGCTATCAAATTGACTAATTTAGCTCAAGAAGATAGCATAAAACTTTAGAAACAATTTAATGTTGTTGTAAACAAGTTCTACATAATTAATTAGCATCCTTATGGTTGCAACAAACAAGTTATTTCAGTAGAAAACACCCACCAAAAATCACAAGTGATCCACCCAAAAAGTGCGCTAGGGTTGGGAGAAAATAGGGGAAAACTTCTATCAATTTTTAAAAGTTCAATTAGGACTTCTTTGAAGATTTGATTTAAAATATCTTCAACACTAATGGTTGTAGATGAAATTTTATAGTAGCATAAATAAGCACTTAGCTAAATATGACACCCTAGTGGCTCAACCAATCATATAAAGCAAAGAATTGATTCCAATTTAAGAAACCTCCAAATCCTGAAATTTCACATTAACCAATGCAATATTTTATTTCTCCAATGAAATTATAATAGTTCCTTTAGCTATTGGGTTATGGATTCAAGTACATAAAGAGCTAACAATTCTATCTCCTGGGGGTGTAAACCCTCTTAGTCCCCAAGGAAAGAAAATTCTAACTAGGAGATACTAGGAGGGTGTAAACCCTTTTACTTCTCCTAGTAAAACCTTGTGCAACAAATAAGTTCTAGAAAAAAATGATAGATAATGGTGGGGTTGTAAATCCTTATAACCCCAAGAAATCTAGCAAATCAAACTACTAACCAAGCAATGAAGCATCAACAAGATAAATCCTTACCTAGTCCAAGAAATGACAAGATAAACCTCCTCTTACCAAGATAAATCCACCATAAATGATAAAGAAAAGATCCAAGATAGGTATCACACTACATCTTCCACCAATAGAATAAAGAAACAAAGACAAGAGCACAAGAGATAAAATGTTTCCCAAAGAGGGTGCAAATTTCAGCCAAGTACTTCTCACAATGGGAGAGTTATGATTAAAATGAAATTAAAATGATCTTTATTTATACAAAATGTCTTAAACATAGTTTTTCCACATGCATTAGGGTAAACACAAAATAAGGGGTCAAAAACCCTTATTTTTCCCCTTTAAACAAATAATTCATCTTTAATTCAAATTTAAATCTTAAAAAATACACAATAGAAACCCTAAAATGAAATCACCCCTCTAAGGGTGACGATTTGACCCTTTGAGCAATTCCTTAGAGTAGAAGGTTGAGGTATTTGAGGCTCATAAAGCCTCCCTCTCATGTTTTATAGCCTTATCAAGTATCCTCCTACAAAATCATGCCAAGTGTCAAGTACCAACTCCATCACCACCAAACCCTAGCCCCTCTATGACATCAAGCCTCAAGAAAGTGACGTTTTGACTCCTTCAAGAGAAATGTTATGGTGGTAGGGGATAGGTTAGGTCCTCCGTGATTCCATGTAAGAATACAAATCCATGTCTTTGTGATCCAACATGTGGGCCTCAAGCCCCATGGAAGCCCAAGCTAGAATTTTTCTTCCAAATTTTTCCACTAGCTGGGTCCTGCAAATACAAATGGATACACCCTCCAAGGATATCAAGTCAAAGAATCATGATGAGTAATTCAAATAAATAAAATATCCATTAAATGAAGTACATCCAAACTACCTCATCAAAATAAAATAATTCTCAAGGACTCTATGCAATTTACCAAGTTTGAGTATGGGAGGGTTGACAAAATGACCTTTTGGGTGAATCGTCCCTCACGTTTAGGGGTGTTTCCCAAGGGGAACTAATTATAAGTCATGTGGGTGAGGTTTCATGGATGAATGGAAAATGATTTGGGCATGGGTTTATTGACACACAAGGGGTTGTAGTGCCTCACTTATGGGTTCCTTTGCAAATGATGTGTTGCACCATTGTTTTCAATGCATCCTTTTTACAATCCCATTCATTTCCATTAATTAATTAATAATCCAAAACCTTGGGTACTCCATATTGGTGAATCTATTATCTTGGGGAAGTACGAAAAGGCCACTTGAAGCTATAGGTACACAGAGTGCCATATGCAAGGAAAGAAAGAGACATTGCATGAGTGTACACACCTCAACAAGTGGGGACATTTATATAATGTTAATTTTCTTTTGCAAGTCTTTGATTTGTTAGGAGAATCTTTTCATTTCTCTCAATACCTCTTTGGGCAAGCATCTGGAAGGTTCATAATCAATTTTTTATCTTTTTCCTTCCACAATCCTCTGGGTCTTCATCCCTTTCTTCCCATGAAGTGAGGGACAACCCCTTACTGGTTCAGTACACCTGAAAAAACCGAAAGGTGAGTAGATTAGGGGATGAAGTGTGGAAGGTGGAAAGTATGGTTGGGAATGACACAATTACTTGTCAAAGGGACCTCTGAGTAGAATACCTATCACTAAGGGTGACCCAATTACTAGGGCACAATGTAAACCACCAAGGTGAAACAAGGAAAAGAGCATAATGTCCAAGCAAATGTCACATAATAAAAAGAAATAATAGATGTAACAAAATCAAAGGCCTCAAATATTGAAATGACACTCACCATAATACCTTACTTGTACCTCATGGAGAAAGACCCAATGTCTTCTAGAGGCCATATGATGTGGTGGATACCATAGAGGCCGTATGATGTGGTAGATACCGTCATGATCAACCTGGAGTTGTGGTGGTGAGGCGGTCTTAATTTGTGCAAGTGGACATTGTTGGTAAAGTTGTCTCTCCTTAATCCATGTCTACAAGCTAAGGGCCTCAAGATATCATCTCCTTAGTTATCCCACAAAATGGGGATAATAGATCCCATTGGTGTTTTCCTCTCCTTTGTCAATATTATTCATTATTGGTTTTTATTCATAGGGTCTCTTTTGTGTGATATTTACATCTGGTGCAGGTTAGAGACATACCTAGTGGTTGTCCTTTCAATTTTTCATCAAAGTCCTTCCAAATATTTTACCTTCTGCTAATATTCGTGTTGGTTGATGGGGGATTCCTTAATTTCCTCCTTCCATCAGATATTGTCCTATTGACTTCAAGACATCTTGCTCTGGTATAGGGATATTCTAGAGTCCTTATTAGTACCTTGGCGATTGTAGTCATTAGTGGCAGTTTCCCTCTCTATTGATAGTGAGAATACATCAATTTCCCCTGATCGATAGATTCTACTAGGTGTTCAACATCATAACCTTTTTTCACACTTTTTAGATTATACTAGGTATATTGGAATCCATTATCATTATCAATGGGTTGTCTTGTTTTTTTCAACGACATACATCAATGATCAATAATCAAATGGTGTCTCATTGTGTTCAAATTCAACTCCTCTATTTTCATAGTGTAGACACACGCAAAAAAAATGATTTGAATACTTTGGTAATGTAGTAGCATCAACCTCTGATCCAAGTGGATATCGGTGGTCACCAATCTGTTCCAAATTCCAACTGGCTCATATTGATATTTTCAGTTCAACACATTTCTATGTAATGGGGAAATTTTTTTGTAATTGTGCGTTCTACACTTACAGGGTTGTCTTGAATCCCTACAAATCATCTAGGTAGATATTGCTGACCGCCCACCTATTTTAACTGGCTTACTTTAAAAAATTTCATGTTAGTACATCTTTTTGTACTTCTAAGGCCATTTTGGGGCTCTAAAGAGTGTTTTCTTGGCTTGCCACAATCAAACTATATATGGAGTAAAATTTTAACAACATAATGCGTAGTTCTCAAAAATACCTTTCCAACAGGCTATGACACACCTAAAACGAATATCGTATGCAAAAGTTATGACCCCAGGAAGTTAATGTACTAACTTACCCCAACGGGGTCTACATGAATTTTAGTGCTTCATCTCCTAGGGTTAGGTTTTTATATTTCTAGGGTTTTGGAATTCATTTTATCATAAAAAGGCCTTCAAAACCTAATTGTAATCATCTTCTTTTGAATGAGTGTATGCGTCACATCTCTTCTCAGAGATAAAACTTCCACCATTCTAGCAAGTCTTGCCCTCTATATTTTTACAGTCTCTATACATTTCTTTCATTAACAGAAATCATGTATTATTGTATTTCTCTATTTCTGGAAATTTTTATGTGTATTTCATTGTAATATCTAAGCTTTAATTTTATTCTGAAAATAATCCAGATCACTCTCTTTATGTTGTTTCCCAAGTTGTGCTTAGATAGTACCACTCCTCACATCGGTACTCATGAAGGATCAGTTATCTAACTCTTGCCTCCAGATATCCTTCACTGATTCTGATACATAATTCCATTATGTATCTCAATTCCATTATGTATCTCTTCCATGGCTATTATATTTGATTGAGATGGATCTGTTGTGTATCTCTTCCATGGCTATGATATTTTATTGACATGGATCTATTTCGTATCTCTTTCATGGCCATAATCACTACTTTCTATATATACATTTTACATGGATCCAAAGTGTACTTGATTGGCGGACATGCTTATCATCACACCTGAGCATGGGTATGCCCATCTCATGGATTGAGTATTCTCACTTGTTTTTGTGTTTTTTTTTTATGCTTATATTGGATTCCAGTGACCTTCACCCTGGCACACTACCCTTTGAATACTTATAATGTATTTTGGCCATCAATTTCTCTCTTGACCTCACACATTAGGGGGCATATGTTATAACACCAATTTACACCTTTGAAGTATTGAAAATATTTTTGGCCTAATCCCTATCTTATTTATAGATTGTTATTCCCCATACCTCCTTGATACCTTCCAAACAAAAAAAAATGGAATATGTATGCACCCTCATAGTTATGGAACTCGAGTACATGCGGGCTACTAAAGGGACAGTCACATACATGTCAGCAAATGATTAAAAAATATATTTGTGCTTAATTAAATGTTGAGTTACGGGTTTGGTTAGTTTCCTAACTCATTTTACCAATAATCAATCATTGTTGGCATAGGGGCAGACCCAGGGTTCAACACTACAACAACGCACCCAAAAAACCCTAACTATCGGCCCTTTTGACAACACCTGCGAAGAAGATGATGTCTCACCCGAGGTAGAGGTAGGGGGGTTGCAGGACTCAAGTGTCTACAACCTAGCTGGGACACAGATATGTGATCACACTACTTAACATACCACTTAGTAGTTAACATTCATTAGCATTTAACCCTTATTCACATCGTATGTAAAACCCTAATTTACAGAACAACGTAGTATTCAATAAGATCTAACACATCCAAGCACTTAGCACATATAAATAGAGCATATCTAGCATTCATTCACATTACTAAGCACTATGATACTATATATGATGCATCTAACATTCATAAATATGACATCACTAATCATAAATCACATCAATCACAGAAATCAACCATAACATAGGATATACGTGGTTCACCCCCAACACCGGGCTACGTCCACCAACTCTTCGTCTTCTTTATTATTTTCTTTCAATGCACAAAGCCACAAATCCAACTCCGCATAGGATAGGATATCGGTGTGCACCTCGCCAGATCCTCCTTCCCCGAGTTAGGTCACATCACAAAGCCTTCTTACACAGTTTGCACACAAGAATCTTACAATCACTTGCACTTAGCTCTACAAGTCTTAACACATTGTATGCACATAGCCTCTAGCTCTACACTAAGTTGATTCTACTAGGTCTCTCTACTAATTCTTTCTTACATCAAGTAGATATCTATTTATACATTACAAATGGGGCCTAAACATGGTTAAACCCATGGGGAAACATCTCATACCCATTACATAAACCCTAAACTCAAAAAGTCCACAAAAGGGGGTGAGATCCCACGATCTCCGCTTTGCCTGGCGATTCATCTTCGACCAGCCTGTTGAAGTCCCAAAATTGGTCAAACATGACCAGCGTTTCCACAAAACCTAGTTAAGGGCCAATAGGCCCCAAACACTCACTTGTGATTCGTCCTGAGTCACTCTGATCTGGGTAACTTTGCCTCGTGATTTGGGAGTACCCCATTACCAGCGTGACTGCCGGTAGTTAAAATCAGGGTTCGTGCATAGAGAAGGAAAGGCAACGATGGGAAGAGAAAGTAGTAGCCACCAGATTTACGCAGCGGTTAATAATCGCTAGGCCAAACATCAATCCATGGTGTTGGAGTCATCAGGTACACTAAATCATATCAACGTTAAGATTTTGTTTGATTATGGTGCTACAGATAGTTTCATTTCACCATCTTCATTAGAAAAGAGTGGGTTGCTAGCCTACGAGCACGATGAATTTAAACAAGTCAAGATGGCTTCGAGGGAAAAACAAGTGGTAGGACCTAGTGTTGATAATTGTATAGTAGACCTGGGAGTATGTACTACCAGGTTGAAGGTATACATCACTACTCTCGGGGCATATGACCTAATCATTGGAATGGATTGGTTAGAAGCTCATTGAGCATTGGTAGATTGTTTCGCAAAGAGGGTGCTTTGTGTCGATGATGAGGGAAGGCCAGTAGATATACAAGGTGTATAGAGAAAAGCGTCATTACCCTTTATATCAACTATGAAGGTTAAGCAATGCTTGAGACAAGGGTGTCGATTATATGTAGTGGAAGTAGTGAACGAAAGGAAGGGACCCTCATTGGATCAGTACTCGGTATTGTCAGAATTTAAGGATGTTTTTCCGAATGAGTTACCAGGGTTACCTCCTGAGAGGGAGCTTGATTTTACTATTGAGATAAAACCTGGTGCAGAACCAATTTCCAAAACTCTGTATCGGATGACAGCGCCATAAATTTTTGAATTGCAAATGTAGTTGAAAGAGTTACTAGAATTAGGGATAATAAGGCCCAGTGTCTCACCTTGGGGTGCACCAGTAATTTTTGTAAAGAAGAAGGATGGATCCTTATGACTGTGTATAGACTATAGGGACTTGAACTGTGCTACAGTGAAAAATAGGTACCCGATGCCACGAATAGATGACCTCTTTGATTAGATGAAAGGAGCAGCGGTATTCTCAAAGATTGTTTTGCGATCAGGGTATCATCAGTTAAGGATTAAGGAAGGTGACATATCAAAAACTACCTTTCGAACTCGGTTTGGCCATTACAAGTTTGTCATAGTACCTTTTGGATTGACCAATGCACTAGCAGTATTCATGAGCCTCGTGAACGGCATATTCTGGAAGTACTTAGATCGATTTGTACAAGTCTTTCTAGATGACATCCTCATCTATTCCAAGAACTAAAGAGAACATGAGGAACACTTATGAGTAGTGTTGTCCTGCCTTAGAGAGAACAAATTGTATGAGAAGCTGTTGAAGTGTTCCTTCTTCCAAAAAGAGATTCACTATTTAGGTCATATCATTTCCTGTGAAGGAATCTCTGTGAACCCAGAAAAGGTAAAGGCCATTATGGAGTGGCCAGTGCCGAAAAATGCCCATGAGGTGAGAAGCTTCATGGGGCTAGCAGGTTATTACCCAAGATTTGTGGAAGGATTCTCAAAAATAGTAAAACCCATCACCACTTTGAAACACAAGGGGGTCAGGTATGAATGGACAGAAGAATGTGATAGTGCATTCATTAAGCTTAAGAGGTTACTAACTAGTGCACCAATTCTACGAGTGATGGATATGGAAAAGGACTTCACAGTCTGCATGGATGCCTCAAAGCAAGGCTTGGGGGCCATGCTAATGCAGGATGGAGGAGTGATAGCTTATGAGTCAAGAAAGTTGAAGAAACATGAAGAGTCATACGTGACTTATGATTTAGAGATGGCAGTTGTAATGCTAGCTCTAAAAATTTGGAGGCACTATCTTGTGGGGTGAAACTTTGAGCTTAAAACAGACCATCAAAGTTTAAAACATCTTTTCACTCAAAGAGATCTGAATGCTAGGCAAAGGCGATGGAGTGAGTTTATGAGTGGGTACGATTTTGGTATTTTTTACCTCAAGGGAAAGGAAACCGTGGTCGCAGATGCCTTGAGTAGGAGACCACGTATCTTCTCCTTGGTACCCTTAAAGGTCAATCTGAGGGAACATGTGTTGACACAACTCCAAGGAGACAGTTGGTATTTAAAGGTTACTTCAAACCTCCAAAGCGGGAGGCAGTTAGATTCAAAGTATAAAGGATATAGTCTGGAAGTAGACGGACTATTAAGATATCAGGGAAGGATGTACATCCTTGAAAGTGGGGATATTCAAAGCATAATATTGAAGGAATCCCATAGAGCACTTTATTGTGTGCATCTGGGTGTGAAGAAGATGTACACAAACATGAGGAAGCTCTTCTTCTAGGTAGGCATGAAGCGTGATATAGTCCATTTCATTGCCAAGTGCCTAGAGTGTCAACAAGTGAAAGCCAACCATCATCACCCGGTAGGCCTCCTATAACCACATGATGTTCCTATGTCCAAATGGGAAGTCATTTCTATGGATTTTGTTGTGGGGTTGCCACTCACATCTCATAGACACAATGCCATTCTTGTGATAGTGGATAAGTTAACCAAGAGTGCTCATTTTATTCCAGTTAGAGACACTTACGATGTCACCGATGTGGCACGTGTGTTTGTAAGAGAGGTTGTCCATTTGCACGAGATACCTAAGAAGATCATTTAAGATAGGGACTCCCGATTCACTTCTAGGTTTTGGACAAGTTTAGTCAGCGTTGGGGACTTAGTTGAACTTAAGCATAGCTTATCATCCTGAAACAAATGAGAAAACTGAGAGAGTAAATCAAGTCATGGAAGACATGCTTAGGATGTATGTCATGGATAATCAAACCCAGTGGGAGAAGTACCCACCTTTGGTAGATTTTTCCTACAATAACAGTTTTCATAGCTCCATCGGAATGCCACCCTACAAAGCTCTATATGGAAGGCCATGCAGAACACCATTGAGTTGGGATAGACTAGAATAACGAGTAACAGTTGGGCCTGAGTTGATTCAAGAGATGGAGGAAAAGTTGATTCAGATTAGGCAGAGACTAAAGGAAGCACAGGATAGGCAGAAAAGTTATGCGGATGCACACAAGACCGACCGAAGTTATGAAGTGGGAGAGCAGGTTTTCATTCGTATCACGCCTAATAAGAGTACCATACAGTTCAAGAAGGGGACAAATTTGTCACCTCGATTTATAGGACCGTTCAGAATCCAAGAGAAAATTGGACCCATTTCCTATCGTCTAGTACTGCCACCCCACTTGCATAAAACTCATAATGTTTTTCATGTATCTATTTTACGTCATTATGTTGCTGATGAATCACATAAACTAAATTGGAAGGATTTGCAGGTATCGGATGTGGGAACCCTCATGGTAAAACCATTACGTATATTGGACCGTAGGGTCCGAAAGCTCAAGAACCGTCTGGTAGACCAATTTAAGGTCCAATGGGACAAGTATAGTCCAGTATCTGCTACTTGCGAAGACATCGAGACACTACGACGAGACTATCCCTCACTTTTTTTACCACCTCAAGAGTATGTTTCTCGAAGGTTGGGTGTATGTAACACCACTTTTGACTTAGACAACCAGGATTACCTGAGGCCTATATACTCTATTTTCTAGTCACAGTGAAACTATTGAGTGATACACTTAAACTTTAAAATGTATGAACTTTTATGAATGTTTAAATGTTATTGATGATGATGTAGGTAATGCGATCTACTATCTGAATGTAAATTTTACGAATGTTTAAATGTTATTGATGATGATGTATATGATGCGACATATTGTGAGAATGTGAATTTAAAGAATGTTTAAATGCTATTAGAATGATGTTGGATATGATGCAATCTATTTTGGTAAATGATAATCTTATGAATGGGTGTTGAAATTGAATTATGGGATATTACGAGATATATTTCTAACTTGAAAACTTTGATGTTAAGTTGTCAGTATCGGTATACCAAATTGAAATGATGATAGTATGAAATTACATGATGATAATGCATAGAAATGTATGAGTTTGTGTTACAAACTAATCTACAAGTTATGGGCTATGAAATAGCCAAGGGATAAGGATGATGAAAGTGGATATCATGAACACTAGCTGAGAAACATTATGGTACGAATATTTGTATGTGAAATTATATTGGTTTGGATGCATTGCTATGATATGTGGACCAGTGCATGATTTCAGGTGATGACACTGCCCAAAACTGAATAAACGATGACAAAACCCCCAGCAACACGGTGCCACTGTATATTCCATTGTAGGGTGTGGACCTTAGTTATGATTAGGAGGGGTGGAGGCATTTCCCACTGTGTATCCTCCGAAACCTGAAGTCATGGGAGGATGGTGTTAGTTCACACTCCCCAAGACGTGTGATGATGACTGTCAGTTGCCTGCTAGGGAAGCTTGGTCGAGATAGTGACACTTCCACTTACAGGTTATTTTTGGAGTTAGGTCAATATAGTTGACGCTCCAAGATAGTCTAGCAGAGGAAGGATAGGAATGGATATGGAAGTAAGTTAGGGAGGAAGGATGAGTAGAAATAGTTGAGAAAGTATGGAGATTTGTCTTATGGTGGAATTTAAT
>ML778771.1:134775-171291 GCA_009831015.1 Picea engelmannii | reverse complement strand
AAACTTGATAAATAGGGAGAAGAAGAAGAGAGGAGGGGATGGAGAGGTTGGAGCATGATGAGAGGTTGTGACATTCTTGGAAGAGATGATTCTTGTGATAGTTTCCTTTGAGCATTTGCGCTTTGCTGTTCTTGGAGTCACGGGCACGGAGGGCCAAGAAATCGAAAGGTTTCCTGGAGCTAGGAAGCCGGCTAGGCTCCTAGTTGGCAGGGAGGATTCTGTTGTTTCACTCTGGGCAAGCAGGAAAAGAATACTTGGAAGCGCCCAGAACTACACTACAATTGATGAGCTTCTACAACTAAGGAAGAGGTATTTTTCAGTGATATTTTGTTATTGATATTTTGGGTATACTTATGTTTTAAGTTCTTAAATCTTAAAGTTAGCCTACTACTTATTTCATCATGTTAATAGATTTATCATTGAGAAGATGTAGAAGAAATGTGCAAACAAAAATCAATGAAATGATGCTAAAACAAAATTGTTAATCTGTAAGGATTTAAATAAATAGTTAATTGCTTAGCATCCTATGGATGGGTGCTACAGTGACTCCAATTTCCTTAGTTTGGATTCCTCTGCAAGGCACTCATAGGTCTGTGCACTTAGACTATTGAGTTTCTTGCATTCCAAGGCCAATGCCTTGATTCTTTTGATTGCGCTCCTCACAGTTTCCTCTCTCTGATCTCACACTCCATGTGGCGTGCTTGGCACGGCTTGTAGTTCTAGTTCTGTTATTCATGCTTGGAGTTGTTGAATTTCTTTAGCGAGCTTCCCCACCTAGCTCTCAGCAGTTTCTCCTTCCATATATGCTAGGCTCATCACATAGAGAAGTGCTCTGGTGACTATTTTTTAACTCCCATCTGCTCCGCAAGAAACAGTTCTTTCTCCTTCTGGATCTGCGCTCTATCCTCTACAAACTTTGCCTGGAGGTCATATTTTTCTTGTTGCGCAATCCGACGTTGTCCTAGGGATTCTTATTCTTCTTCCTTTAATTCCTTTGTGGCCTGCCCCTATTCCTCCTGGACCTGACAAAGGTGAGCCTCGGTCGAGTCTACTAATATGCATAACTAGGCAGGCTCATCTCCTACTTCTATGTCCCCTATTGACAGTGGCGCAGTAGGCACTATGCGGATCGAATAAAGAGCATGTTGTACCCCTTTGATCTTCACCTCGATCCTGTCAAACATTGTATCTTGTTTGGCTTCGCTTCACTACTAGATGTCCTCTGAGGTATCCGATATAGCGGCAATGATAAGGTCAATGTCATCCACTGTGAGCACAGTGTGGAATGGAGAATTATTGGCTTTTGACTTCTTCCGCAACGAAGGTTTTGTTAGGGAACCCTTTCTTTTCTTGGATGTTTCTGTCTTTGTAAGGGGATCTTTAGGTGGTGTTACTTCGCCCTACTTCTTCTTGTCTTCTTCCCCTTCATCCTCTTCTTTGTCTACTTTGTTACCTCCTCCCCCTTTAGGTGAATCTGGTGTAGTTTCCTTTGATGTGCTGCTCAATTCCTATACATATTCCTTCTTTTTCTTCCTACTGCTACTAGGTGCATCATATTCTTCACGAGTGACCATAGTGCTTCCGATGAGGTCGGGGTCGAAGAGTTCAGCCTGGTCAGCTGGTACAAGGAACTCTACAACCCATTCCTTGGTTATTTCTTCCATGTCCTCCTCTGTGAGTTTGTAATAGGATTTAAGATCTTCTTTGTGTTCATCTCCGCGCGCAGTGATATAAACGAAATCCCTATCTACATGGAACTTCGTAAGTGGCATGAACCAGTGTAGAGTTTTTGGCATCATGCAAGGGAAGGATTTAATGGCCCTCTTCAGTTGCAGATAATAGGTTTGGAACAGTGCATTTGACTGGCATTGCTTCGCCATGTTGCTCAAATACCATAGCATAGTGAACTTTGGAGCTAGTGGTTCGGATGGATCAATGTCAGGGAAGGTCACTTTTTCCGACATCTCCCAAGGAATGAAGGCAATGAGAATCAACAGCCAACTAAAATGAAACTCATAGCCCTGATCTTGAGCTTCGCAGTAGTCTTTATCTAACTGGTTGATGAGGTAGCTCACCTAGTTTATTTGCTGCCCTTCAACGCATTTTCCTGTGAGGTCGATGACAAACCTCGTAACATGCATTGGCCTGTTCTTCCTAACGAGCTTACCATCGATCAAATGGAAAGCTAGGTGCACTGCGCAATTCTGGATGGAGGATACCTTATAGCCCCACTTCCCCTTCTCCACATCACCATAGGTGTCTTTTATTGTCTATACCAAGGCACGCTCTGCAACGTTCCCTGGGTAAAATTCATGTGGGTTTTGTCCTTACATGCTCAATCCAGTGATCTGATAGATCAGCGTTGGATCTAATGTGGTGCACCTGTCCAACCATAGTTAAACTCCATGGAAGCATGACAACAGGAGTTTAATGCATGTGTTAACCTTCTGATGTATGTCAAAGTGTGGAAACTTCATTACATTGAGGATGGTCGATCTTACGATGTCCATGGTTCACGGCTGGGGGATTATGTTTTACTTCATTCCTATTTTCTTGGTCAAATACTTGTGTGGTGCGAGCATTCCATAGTTTTTGCGATCTCCCAAGTTGAATTCACTGATATTAAGTGTCATAATCCTATCCAACTGTAGTCCTACTGTGTGTATCCCCTTCGGGAAGTACTCATTGATCAATGTGTATTCGAAGTCCCTTGGGACGCCGTCACGACTCAACACACTAGCCAAAGGCGGGATGTATTTGGGTAGGATTGATGGGATGAGATTCCCATTCGTCAAGTCATCATGATGCTTGGTTCATCTCTATATTGTAGTTCAGGAGGGCCCAGATTGACATGTAGTCAATGGGGATGCTTGCATTCCTCTTGTCAACAAAGCTTGTGATCCTATGAACATGACCTTCTCAACCATGAGGTCTATGAGAATCTCTTCGATGGATTTCTCTACTGCATTAAAGTCACTCGTCATACAAGCTCGAGATCAAATATATCAGGTCGATGAACAAATAATCAAGGTATAAAAATGGATGGCGAGGTCTCAATAAGCACAACGCGGTAATAGTCAACTCTCTATGGGCTCGAATAATCACAATTGGAAAAAGTGTCCATGGTAAGACATTCGACAGGTTAAATATATAGCATCATAACGGGTTCTTCCAACGAGTAAGAATGCCTCAATCAATGCAATTCCATTTGTTATGTTGTGGTCCCAATGGTCCAATGGTGAACGTTCCGATAATAATTGTGTTTCTAGCAGTTCTTGAACATCCGTCTAATGGTCAAAACGCCTCCAACAGTCATATCACTCCACTGTGGCAAACTCCCAATCTGTGTTGCTCTATTATTCCAACGAGGTTCAAGTTCTGCAAGCCTTCCTTCTGTGAAGTCTTCTCTGGAACCTCTTGCAATTTTTCTAGTATTTCTTTCTTCTTAGTGAGTTTTCTAGCTTTCTTTACTATGATATTTGTCTCTGGATTCCTCTTTCCATTATTGTTTTTATCTTTTCTTATCATAGTAACTTCTCACTGTTGAGGGTATTTCATAGGGTTCGAGGGTAATACTTCTTCTCTTACTATTTCTGGAGTAGATGCTCTACTCTCCTATATGGATAAGTTCTCTAAGTATTCTTACATTCTTTCAACTTTGACAGCAAGGTCTCTGGCCCTCAGTTGCTTCAACTTGTCCTCCTATTCTTCTATTAAGCGCACTATTATCCTAGCCATGAAATCCCTTCATTCTTGTTTTTTTTGTTCTGTAGCTTTCTCTTCTTCTTTCCTTCGGATTTGATCTCTCTCAATCTAAGTCTTTCCTAACAAAAGTGCAAGGGGGTCACTGTTCTCAACAAACTTAATGAAGTCAAATTATTCTTTTCTCGATGCTCCATGAGCAATCATAGGTATATGGGTAAGTCTTCCACATAGAGTTATCAGCTTTCCTTTAAATAATCTTATTCCTCCCAGTGAAGGAACCATAGCAGGATTTCCTAATGTTTCCCAAGTACTTTATGTCATAATGTTTACCTATGTTTCTACATCTAATACACGGTCTATGTCAAAGTATCCTATTCTTTCTTCTGTGCACTCTTTCTCTTTTAAGATCTCTGATAAACTAGTATCTTTGTGATCATTCAATGCTTCTTTCATCTGCAATAATATAGCCTCTGATTCTTTCTGGTTTTTATCATGTTCTTAGTCTCTTGGCCTTCCTCGGGGTTTTCTTGTCTCATATTCCTCTTTTCAACTTTAGCAATCATTCTAGGGAAATCCAAAAATTCATGGCTCACGGCTTTACAACAAAGACAAATAGGACCTCTACCAGGGCATTCCTTATCAAGACGTCGTGGTCTTCTACAACTATAACAAAGAGTCAATCCTCTCTTTCTCTTGAATGATCCCCAACCTTTCCTATACTGTGCACTGGGATCACAGTGATGGACCTGCAAAAACTTCTTCCTAGGATCCTTCATCCACTTGCTAGTCCAACAATTATTTATATCCATAGGAATAACATATCTTTCACTATTTCTATCAGATCTATTCATATCATATCTTCTTTCTTCGAGTTGTGCCCTAGTTTTTAGACTAGGACCAAATCTATCAAACATACCTAGATCCATTCTTTCAAAGAAAAAGTTTCCACTTATCTTACCTTTATCAGAGCACAAAGATTTAATATCTTACCTCTTTTCTTCATATCGAACTTATTTTCCTAGCACGGAGCTTCGCAAGTCAGGTAGAGTGTTGTGCACTACAACAACATATCTATGCACATAGCTTTCTCTTTTCTTTAGTTCCCAGCAATCACAGTTTTAGGTCCCGACAATAGAACCATTTGTTGGCACAGGGGTCGACCTAGGGTTTAATGCTACAACATACACCAACAAAACCCTAAATACCGACCCTTTCGGCAACACTTGAGAAGCAAATGAAGTCTCACATGAGGTAGAGGCAGGGGGGTTGCGGGATGCAAGTGTCTACAACCTAGCTGGGACATAGATCTGTGATCACAGTACTTAACAGAGAACTTAGTAGTTAACATTCATTAGCATTTAACCCTTATTCACATTGCAGGTAAAACCCTAATTTACATAACAACACAGTATTCAACAAGATCTAACACATCCAAGCACTTATCACATATAAATAGAGCAGATCTAGCATTCATTCACATTACTAAGAACTAAGCTACTATATCTGATGCATATAACATTCATAAAGATGGCAACACTAATCATAAATCACATCAATCACACAAAGAAACCATAACATAGGATATATGTGGTTCACCCCCAGTGCGGGGCTACACCCACCAACTCTTTGTCTTCTTTATTATCCTCTTTCAATGCAGAGAGCCACAAAGACAACTCTGCATAGGACAAGAGATCTGTGTGCACCTCGCCAGATCCTCCTTCCTTGAGTTAGCTCACAACATAAATCCTTCTTACACAATCTTCACACAAGCTTCTTACAATCACTTGCACTTAGCTTTGCAAGTCTTAACACATAGTATGCACAAAGCCTCTAGCTTTGCATTAAGACAATTCTACTAGGTCTCTCCACTAATGCCTTCTTACATTGCCTAGATATCTATTTGTATATTACAAATGGGGCCTAAACATGGGTAAACCCATAGGCTAACATCCCATACCCATTACATAAACCCTAACTAAAAAATTCCACAAAAGGGGGCGAGATCCTGCGATCTCCACTTCGCCTGGCACTTCATCTTCGACCAGCCTGTCAAAGTCCCAAAATTGATCAAACATGACCATCGTTTCCACAAAACTTGGTCAAGGGCCAACAATCATCTCTAACCAACTAGAGATCACATAAGAGAATTGGTCCAATGAAAAAGGTAATGACAAATAATGATACTTTGCACATAAGAGAAAATACCTATCTAGTTATCCCCACCAAGTCTATAAGCCCATACATATCATTGTTGTTGCTAGTTTTTTGACATGGAAACCCTTGTTTCAAACCTCCTTCTGATCACCAAATTATATGACCAAGAGTCTCCTATATATTCTCTTCAGGTCCTGTTGAGCACTCAACACACCCTAAAAATTCTATGTCAAATTTTACTTTTTGGGTACCACTTAATCTTTTGGCATTGTCTAATATCACTTCAGTATGAAAAATGTTTCCCTTGATTATCATTTTTTTATTCTCATTAAGTCTTTAAAAGTTTTCTTGGACATGTGAAAACCATTAACTTAAAATACTAATAACTAAATTAGAGAATTGACAGTCAAATATTTCTCTGACGCGCTTAAGGAATTTGACATTGGAAAGGATTAAGCATGAAAGAAAACACTAGAGAGAACCAAGGTTTTCGAGTCCCGATATTCGTCGGCGTCGGCAAACACGAGATTTTTTTTTCCACAAGCATCAATGAGAATATCATGAATGACTGATCCCTTCGGCATTGACGAATGACTAAAAGAGTAAGCGCTCATGAAGAATGAAATGATATCACCAATCGTCGACTTCCGAAACGTTTTCAGCATCGGGGGTTTTCGAGTAAGATAACCCACAAATGAACTAAGCAATGGAACTATCTTTGAGAGACGATCCTTAATAACTTCCAGCATCAGCGAGTTTTTTGAAGGATAGCCCATGGAGAATGTGATAAGTCAAGCCCCGATCACTGACCCCAATACCTTTCAACCTCGGCAATCCTAGGTTTATTTCAATGCACATCTCTTGTTGAAAGACACAACTTTGACTGAGATATATAGTCAAACCACATGTCCTTTGTTGCCATCTTTTGTTTCCCGTGTGATCATACATATGATCTAGTTTTCCCTAGAGTCATTACTAGCTCCTGAGACCCACGTTGAACCCCGAAAAATTTTTACCACATCAGCATCGTACGAAGAAATTCGTCGGCATCGAAAGTTTTAGCATGAGGATACCGACAGAAACATGCATAAGGATATCACCGATTCTCGATCTGCCCACTAAGAAAATGATGGGATGGGATGTTTAGCTCTGAGATATGCTAGATACGATGCATTTAAAGGGTCAATTAATTCCAAAATCTCGCATTAGTTTCTTATTCATGCGCGAATCAAAAGGATTGTTCGAACATGTCGATACAATGGATCTCCCTCCATGCCTCCACCATCAACCCACTTAGAATTTATTTGTAGAGATTTGGTGGTAGATTGTTTTTAATTTCACCCATTACTCATATTAACTGGTTGATATGAATAGTAGGATCTCTCCCATTATATTCTTTCGAGTCATTGTAAACAAGGTTATTATGTGTGTGAAGGAGTTCGGAACACCCAGAGGAGAAAGACGAGTAGTCTAGGGATAGCTTCCAAGGTCTAGTGAGTATTAAACAACAGTTTAGAAAGCATTAAAGGTATATACTGGTCTATGGATGTTTTATGCTTCATTTCATAAGTTTTTATCCAATGTTACTATGTACACTTGCCTAAAGGATCATTTTCGGTTGCAGGAATGATGCCTTCAAAGAAAACCACCACCAAGAAATATCCAAGAGAACCAAAGATACAAGAACCAGAGATGGGAGAAGGTTCCTCCCCACCGATTGCAAGACAATTGGAATTAGATCCAAATTCGGGGCCCATCATCAAAACAACCAGCAAGAAAGATTTTGTTCAACCCTGGTCTTTGGAGACACAGAGGCGAACATTGGGACCAAGACAGTATTCCCATGCTGGGAAGCACTTTTCAAGAATATCAAGAGGGAGGAATTCCCTGAATATACCCTGCACAATGATCCTAATACGAGAAGACTCGATGATGAAGTCCTCCCAAATGTCTGAAAGGCATATCTAGACATGGTGGTGAGAAGAACTCTGGTATTCCCCTATATCAAAATCCTAAAATGGCTTATCGATCACACTGACACACAAAGATGTTTGATTAATGACAACAATGATGAGTGTGTTGAGGTTTTCTTCCCAATGGAAGTTCAAAATTACTGCAAGCTCAAAGAGATGGAAGAGTAGTTGAACACTGATTTTGTTTTGAGTTTCTATGAGAAAAATGACACCAACAAGGTGATGGATTCTTGTGGATAGAGGATAAAAATTCCACCAATAAGACCTCTAACTGGTACCCGACGACCAACCTAAGAGATCCTTACATCTATCTAATGGCCCTCCTCTACCGATTGCATGGGGAGAAAGACTGCTCCAAGTTTTTAGAGGCTTGGATGCCTCTAGTTTATACTGTAGCCATTTCCGGAATAGATTTCAACTGGGGTGCAATCATCTCCAAACAGTTGAGCACTTTCATATGAAAAGCTCAGACGTCGAAAGAGGGGGAAACCCCTTCCTTTTACATGGCCTCTTATCTATTGGATGTCGTCTGTGCCAAGAATGTCTTTGTCGAAATTAACTTAAGTTGGCACACCTCCAAACTCCCGGTCCATGTATATTTCATCATCTTGTGGGAAAACAGGTAGAAGAAATCCTACTCTCTCATCTGCGATCAGTTTATCACAGGTATTTATTTCTTGTTGTTCAAGAAAGAGTGACCAAGGCTGTCGGATGCATCCAAAAATGTTGTATCGAAAGTTGGCCATTGGTATCTAGATGAGCGTGATACTTACACCAAGGTTTTCGGCACCACCGAAGCACCCCATATGTTACCTGTATATGTCCCTGATCGACTAGTAGAAGGGGAAATCTGTTATCAAACCATCCTACAAGGTTATAATGCTACTTTGGTAAAAGATAAGAAGCAGGCCTTCATACCCTATGGGTTTTATATTTGTTTCTACATGGTAAAGGACATCATGTAGGCCAAGCAAGAAGGGTTAAGCCAATTGGAGTTTCGATTCCAGACTAGCCATTTTCGCAAGCACGACCCCGAGGGTCTGGTCCTAAAGCACGTGTCACAGGTATCATCCTGCTGGGCATATGCCCATGACAGGTTTGAGGTTGAGATCTTCATCGAAAATTCTCAAAGCTTGGATGAGGTGGTGGCAAGGATGGATGACCCTAAAGCAACCAAGTTTAAGGCCATGAGATGGGATGAGAAAGCAATAGTATTGGAACAATCGACTCAAGAAATCCTCAGGGCCAGCGAAGAAAGGATAGCACCTGAATCATACGAAGTGGTGGAAGCTCCTCAAGAAGCCACCGAAACAATAGAGATTTCCCATATAACCCTAGTACAGGACATGAATTTCCTCGAGGCTCAGGATACGCGGGAGAGAGGGGCACTCATGTATCAACAAGCCCAGGAGATAATGAATTGGATTCAAGATACCCCGAAACTCATCAGGTTTCCAAGGCTTTCGATCGATAGCCTAGAAGAAATCCTGGCGGGGCCAGGCGGCCTTGATTTCATGAACCTTGATAACATCAACTGGTCAAATGACCCTGAATCCACAATGTTACCAGTTGGATCACTCGTAGAGGTGATGACCCAACCAGAGACAGATTGGGTATTAGTAGAAACAAGCACACCTAATCCTTTTAGCAAGTTTATAACTATATATAGTGATTATAAAAGCCTAGAGGCATCTCGCAGGACCCCTGTGCATGTCCAAGAAGAAAAGGGACCTAAGAATATTTTTTCTCCTAATCCCAGGGTCCAAACCCAGGAGGTCCCACAAAAGGAAATAGAAGTCGAAAGTGTTCCCGACACCAAGAGGCTCGATGCACCGAAAACCCGAGCAGACAATCTGAAGGACAATTAAGAACTAGATGAGCCAAAGGAAGGATTCCCACAAAAGGAAATCAATGCACAGCGAGAAAGTTCAAGAACTCGACCTTGAACAAGTATACACCATCGTAAATTTGGGAAACACACTCACATGGGGTGATCAACAGATTCTTGAACCTATGGATGAGGTAGCCGATATTTATGTGATCTCCTAGGATCGAAAGAGGAAGTCCATCATCTAGAGAACTACAAAGGAAAGGAGGATCACTTTGGATCGCTCCATCCTCATCACTAAAGAGGAAAACTTGATAAACACAGAAAATGCCAGAACATCTGAGATCCTCGGCATGGGGATGGCGCTCTTGGATGCCACCCTGAATAGAGACAAACGAGATGAAAAGGAGCTCACCACCTCCCTGAAGGAACTAGAAAATTTGTGCCACCTAGCTGAATACTATCAGGGTGCCACTCAGACCACGGTATACCTGAGAAGCGAGTTCGAAGAAGCTTACAGCCAATT
Organism: Picea engelmannii; assembly: GCA_009831015.1. Classification (NCBI taxonomy): domain Eukaryota; kingdom Viridiplantae; phylum Streptophyta; class Pinopsida; order Pinales; family Pinaceae; genus Picea; species Picea engelmannii. The sequence continues at coordinate 161,105 of ML778771.1, read as the reverse complement.
CAAAAAAGAGAGGCAACTTTTTACTGCAAATATAGCTGAGCTCAAGGAAGACACTCTTATGGCACTCGCAATGTGAAAGGATATGGAGTGGTGGCATGAAAGGGTGCAGCAAGCCATGGAGAGACTCAAATACATTGAGGCAGTTCAACAGGGTTGGGATAAAGAAGAACATGACATTTGGGTGTTGGGAAAAAGAAGTCTTGATCACATGAAGCGATCAACCGAGTATTGGGCTAAGATGTCTCAGGAACCACACCAAGACATTCAAGAGCAGTGGGACAAATGCAAGAAACATTAGGGGGGAATTAACAAAGCAGAAGGATATCATAATCCCCAAGTTCGGAAACCCTGACAACTTCATTGACTTGTGCAACATAGTCGAATCGCATACCAAGCAATATTTATTATGGGTCGAAGAGCTAGCGAAGGTGACCGACACAACACCAGGACACATGCAAATATTTATGGAACATCCAATTAGATATCAGACTATGCTACAATAGTTAAACACCAGTCTACTGAAGTACCAAGCGCATGCAGTGGATATCAGAGGAATTTACGCAGCTCCGATGGAGTAGCACATATTTCCATGGGCCCAAACTTGCGAGGAGTTGTTTATCAGTTGGTCGGAGTATGAGAAAATTCACCCTTTCAAGTGATATCTTGAGTTGACTATTAAAGAAACTATTAGAAGAGGATGCCACATGGTGAATTTTGTTTTGTTTAAACTCACTTAGCGGTTATTTTCAGTTGAATTTTATGTTATAAATAAGAACATCGACCAATTAGTTAAAGGTCTATGGTTGTTGCAAGAAATTCTTCTGTTTTGGTTTTGTCAATAATTATTTTCGAGCCATGGTTAATAGAGAATTCCTTTTGGACTAGAGACAAAATTATTTTCATCAAATGCGTGTGATTGGACGTGGAGAAGAACTATTTCCTATCTCGTTTCATGAATGATGTTGTAATGAGTAAGATTTATTTAATCTATTGTCAAGTTATCCAGTGCAATATTTTGTTGTTCTTTACTTTAATGATGAAGATGAATCGTGGTGTTATTATGTGATGGATGATTAAGTAGGTGAATTATTTTTCTTTCCATTTCCTTATTGCATATGTGTTTTCTTTCTGGTAATTAGTTTCTCAAACAGTGATTGGATGCTCACATGGTTAATGTATTAGTACTAGGCCCGTGGTATAAAATTGTCATCTGCATGCTTGAGCAACAGGTTATCCCAAGTTCAACCTCTTCTTCAGTAGTTAGAACTTAGTCATGTTTTGTTTCCAAGTTAGTTTATACCGGCTTACATCTCATATCGGTCCCACCCAAGAGAAAATACAAAAATAGATAGTCTGAACTGAAGGAAGAGCCCTCAGGAGAAAAACATAAAACCCATCGATAAATTGATCAGATCGCAAGATCTAGAAAACCATTCCACTATTAAACATTGTAGAGTCTAATTGGGTCTTCGTGGTGGGTTTGGTTCCTACTGTTGAATCAAGGGATTTAGGACCCATCAACAGAACTGGCACTAGAAGGAGGGCCTAAGAATGAATGGTTGGATATATATTTTACATAGTATTTCAAATAGCCTATAGATTCAAAACAACCCACATGCATGACTATTAATTCCCAAGACAATCCACACACACTGAGTACTCCTGAAACGAGTAACTCACCCCAGCCCAAGGAAGAATCTTTTCACCCTGAAATACCTTACACTCTTCCTCACGAGGAATTAAATCAATTCAGAAGAATCACAAGAGAATACGTCCAATAGATTGGTGTGTTGTCCTTAGCTCCAATACTTCCTCGAAGAAAAAATATAATTAGGCCCATGGTCAATACTCCCGACGAAGTTTTCATGCACAGAGTAGAAGAATTAATAGATTTTGCAATCACCAAAATCCAATATCCTCTTGATCTGATACCCGAAATGCCAACCGATGACGTCTCTAAACTAGACGATTTTTCAGAAGAGGAGGAGTTTAACTCAAAGTCTAAAGATATGGAAGGCAACAACGACCATAATGAAGAAAGGGGGAACCCACCTCTGAACAATCAAGACTGGTTGGCAAGAGACGCTTTGTCCCTCCTGGGACCAGTCCATAACCTTCCTCGACATCCAAAGAAGTTACTTCCTAAGTTCGATCCCGAAACCTCAAGATTACCTAAATATCATATCAATAAATTTATACTAGCGATCAGGCTTATGAACGTCCAACATGAAGACGTAGTTTGCAGGTTGTTCCCCTACACTTTTGAGAACTCAGCCTCCACATGGTATTTTAACTTACCAATAGGATCCATAACTAGTTGGACAAAGTTTCAAAAAGATTCTCTAGATAAATTTGCAAAAGAGACTACTACGTGAGCTCTGATGGCTGAGTTGTTTGCCACCACCATGAGTTCCAAAGAGAATGTTAAATATTTCAATAGAATATTCATGACCATCTTCAACAAATTCCAGCCCAAAGCCAAACCAACTCAGGAGTTGCAAATTGAAGTATATGTTAATGCACTCCCAGCTTCTATTTCTATGTTTGTGAAGAGGGTTGTCAAATGAAACTTAGCTGAAAATTTTTAAGAAGCTAAAACGATAGAATTCCAGATGAAAGTGTGTAAAGAAGGCCAGGTCTCTTTAGTTAAGAAATAAGTTCAACCTACTCCCAGGAGAGGAATCCTTCTGACTTGACCACCAAGGAAACAAGCAGAACAAACTCTCGACAAGGGTAATGGAGACATAGAATATCTACAACGCATGGTTAAGAAATTATCGAACGAGATCATAGACATGAAGAGAAACATAGGGGAAGGAAACCAAGGCCAAAGGCCCTATAAGACTTTCTTTAAAAGGAACCCATCATTCAAATTCATTGAACCTCCCCCAAGTAACTTGAATATCGATCTAGAGAATGTCCCATATGATTCCTTATGTACTTATCACTAGGAAAACCACTCTGAAAGAGACTTCCCTCAATGGGTGCATGCCAAGAATTTGATTTCCAACCAGTTTTTAGATGAGGTTTCCCTAACCAAAAAAACAAGCAGTTCGGTTATGAATGTTGTTGACTAGGAAGATATTGACCCACTAGAAGATACAACCATGATGGTATGGGATCCTGGCCTAATTATGCCTTCTGGAGACCTATTTTAGGTTCAAGAACCACCCGTAGAGATCTCAGTTATGAAAACTAGAAGTAAAGGTCCTGTCTCAAAGGATACAACTACCACTCAAACTTCAGGGGAGAGGTCAACTCCTGATCACCCGAAAGAACCTTTTTCTCCCTGTAATAACCCTATTAGAATTCATATGCGAGAATCGCCCAAAATAGAGTACAACATAGTTGAAGATCTGAAGAACTTGAATGCTAATATATCGGTTATGGACATATGTATAATCCCTTAGCAAAAAGATTTCCTACTACAAGCGTTGAAATTAGTAGAAAACCCTACGACAAGCAATGAGCAACAAAGAAGTCCAACTTCCATGGATCTAGTAAATAAACCAAGTATGAATACATGGTCAGAAGATAAGAAGGGAAAATATTTTGTCCCACCATTTCTCTTAACGTTTGAAGTCTTTAACAAGAACCTCCCCAATTGTTTGGTATATTCAGGAGCATCTTTCAATGTTATGCCCTTGTCTATTTGCAAAAAAATTAAATGTCATTCCTCTCAAAAGAGATAAACATGTGATACAAATAGATAGAACCTAGGTCAAAGTCATGGGGGAACTCAGAGATGTAATGATCAGGATAGCGACACATCCTAAGTTTGTGCAAGTGATTGACATCATTGTAGTAGACATCCCATGGGCCTATGGGTTATTACTAAGTTAAGATTGGTAACAATTTAAATGGGTAATTTAGTATAGATTGGGCACACCTTTGGATACCACTGAAGGGATACAAGAATATGATCAGAATCGATAGGGAGAGATACCCAAAACATACAGTCACTAATCTAGAAACTCTGAACGAACCCTCATCCGCAGATTTCCCCGTGCTGTGAAATTATTCATGTGATTCCCACTTCGGGAAATTTTCTCCTCTCTTATTTGATGTCCCTCTCACTCAAAACTTTGAAATGGTTTTTCAAGAGATTTCATCGATACCGACAGAAGACACCCTCTTCTTTCAAGACCTTGTGCTAGAGATTACGGAACATAAGATAGGGGAGCAATAAAGTAATAAGAAAGAGGAAAAGGGCGATTGTTGTTCACAAATTTGGACCATATACTTTGATGGATCTAAATCGTAGGAAGGATCAGGGGAAGAGTGCATCCTCATTGATTCGAATGCACCAATAACACCATCAAGTATGAAGCTCTAGTACAAGGGTTAAAGAAATCCATAGACTTAAACATCAAAGAATTGAAAGTTTTCGAAGACTCATATATTATCGTTATACAAGTAAGGAATACTATACATTGCAATTCCCCTCACCTAAATAATTATCAGCAAGAAGTACATAGGTTAATAGATAATTTTGAATCTTTCAGTATCACTGCAATCCCCAGAGCAAAGAATATCCTTGTTGATTCCCTGGCCACAGCTACTTCAAGGATGACACCTCTAAGAGATTATGAATCCTCCTGATTCACTATGTAACTACTCTACAAACTATCGGTGTATAACAACATTTCTAATTGGAAAGTCTTTGAAGGAGATGAACAGATCACAAACTTCCTCACTAACCAAGACAATTTCAAAGATTTGGCCATCGATGATGAAGTATTGCAAGAGAAATAGACATAAATTGATCCTCGGACAGGTCAACCTATTGACAGATCGAAATCTCACACCATCTCGAAAGGGATAACTAATTTGGAAAATATGTTTGACCACAAAGAATGATTTAGGGGGCCTAAAAATGCAAAGACCAGTAGCTCTTGTTCCCTGCATGAAACTATAAATCTTAGAACCCCGGAAAACCCAAAGAATGTGAATCTCGGCAAGACTATATCTAAAGAGGAAAGAAAGGCTTATCTCAAACTATTCAAAAAATATCAAGATGTCTTTGCATGGTCCTACCGAGATTTGAAAACTTATGAGACCCGTATCATTCAATGCACTATACCGTTAAAATCTAAAGTAGAACCCTTCCAACAGAAGCTCTGGAAGTATCACCCATCCCTGGAAACTCTCATGTATCAGGAATTAAAGAAATTTTTAGATGCCAATATCATTTTCCAGGTTAGGCATTCCGTGTGGGTATAAAATATCATTCCTGTGAAAAAAAAGTCTGGAGAAATTTGCTTATGCGTAGATTTTAAGAACCTCAACAAAAATTTAGAAAAGGACAATTACCCAATCCCTCCAATGGAGAAACTCCTGTAGACCGTGTTTGGATCGAAGATTTTCTCTCTACTGGATGGTTTCTTAGGTTACAACCAAGTCCTGATTTCGGAGGAAGATCGTTTGAAAACTACCTTTCGAACCAAGTGGGGAACCTTCCAAAGGGATATGGATGTAGAATTTTGGGGACTAATCAACAAGTGTGTGGTAGTGTATCTAGACGATGTAACTATGTATTAACAGATAAGAGCAAATCCAACACTTAACTCATATTTTTGAAAGGTGTAGGAGATATGGTATATCCTTAAAGCCCAAGAAAACTATTTTCAGCGTCGAGGAAGGTAAGCTGCTAGGCCACATTATATCTCAAGCAGGCATTCGCATAGACCCAGAAAGTATTAAGGCCATAGCTCAACTCCCGTTGACTCACAACAAGAAAGCTATGCAATCTTTTTTCGGGCAAATTAATTTCACGAGGAAATTCACTCTCGATTTTGCGGAAATTATTAAACCCTTTAAAAATATGATACACAAAGATGTCAAATTTGAGTGGGATGATGAACGAAAGGATGCCTTTACCAATATTGAAACTGTTATATCCTAGGCCCCCCGTGTTATGAAGTCCCAATTTCAATAGGTATTTATTCCTCTATACTTTCGCCTCTGACCAGTCATTAGATGTAGTATTGACTCATAAGGATGATGACAACAATGAGGCTCTGGTGTCATTCATGAGCACTAATCTCCGGGGAGCCAAACTTAATTATCCCATTGTTGATAAACAGGCCTATGCGGTATATAAGGCAGTAAATAAATTCAAGTCTTACATCCTTAAGAAGCACACCAAAGTGATTGTGCCTCACCCTGCAGTCTGATCCTTGTTTACTCAACAAGAGATGGGGGAAAGAAGAGGGAACTGGATGGAAGTGGTCCAATAATTTGATCTAGATATTAAACCTACCAAACAAGTTAAAGGCCAAGCGTTGTGCAAACTTGCAGCTGAAGCCCAGGACCAAGAAAATAAATATTATGGATGGGAGAATGAAATGAAATTATGGTGTGGTGAAGCTTCATACATTTCCCCAAGGCCAGAGTCTTGGTATGAGAATTTAACTTATCTCCTACACCATGGGACTTGTCCAGAAAATATCAACCCTAGGGAAAGGAGATCTCTCAAGTTAAAGTTTGCACAATATCACCTCATAAATTCGGTACTCTTTCGGATTAATTATGATGGGGTACTCTTAATATGTCTTGAATGTGAAGACACACACAAAGTTCTTAAGGATCTCCATGATGGCCCTGTCGGTGGACATTTCACAAGAAACACCATCGCTCATAAGATACTGAGAGTTGGCTATTATTGGCCCACCTTGTTCAAATATGCCCACACCTATGCTAGGAACTGTAAAACTTGTCAAATAAGCGTTGGGAGTAAGAGAGTAGTAGTCCCACTCCAACCAATGACTATCTCTAGGCCTTTTGAGAAATGGGGATTGGATATCATAGGAGAAATTACACCCATTTCTTTGAAACAACACAAGTATATACTTATTGCCACCGATTATTTCACAAAGTGGGCAGATTCCATCCCTTTGACTCATGTAAACAAGAAGGTGGAGTTCCAATTCATAGAACGATAGCTGATCACAAGGTTTGAGGTCCCTTCTGTTCTAGTTTTTCATAATGTAGCTTATTTTTCTTCCACTCTATTGACAAAGTTTTCTCTGGACAAAGGAATCATAATTAGGTACTTTGCAAATTATTATCCACAGGGAAATGGGGTGGCAGAATCAACTAATAAAAACCTAGTGAGAATATTAAAGAAGATAGTTGCAGAAAACCAAAGGAATTGGCATAATCTACTCCATAACACTCTGTGGGTTGATAGGGTCACACCCAAGGAAGCTATAGGAAATTCCTCATACTTTTTGGTTTATGGGCAGGAAGCCATTCTCCCAAATGGGCTTTATCTTCCATCTCTTCAACTAGCGCCAAGATTCCAGCTAGGAACCCCCATCGGTCATACAACAAAGAATTGATACTCTGCTCATGCTAGAAGAAGAGAGAGAAAATGATAAGTCAAAATTTCTAGCTCACCAAAAGATAGTGAAAAGATGGTTTGATAAACATAAGGCTAAAGAGAAAATTTTTGAAGTAGGAGACTTAGTCCTAAAATGGGATAGAGAAAATGAGACAAAAGGGAAGCATTCTAAGTTTCAAAATCTATGGCTTGGACCTTTCTAGGTGSCTGAGAAGATTGGGGTGAGCACTTATCGGTTACAGAATCTGAGGGGGGAACCTGACGCCCTCCTAGTAAATGGCCAAGCCGTCAAACAATATTTCTAATAATATATATATATATATATATATATATAATTGTTTTTGTTTTATCTGAATGTTTTCATGATTGTGAAATGCATTTTATTTTGTTTTCTTTTGCTTTCTAGATTTCTATGCTTTTGAAAGTTGTGTTTAGCAAGACAATGGTTGACCTCAAATCATGCGACATAGTGAACTCTGTTCCAAACTCATCGCTCACATGCAACACAAGAAGCACCAAGGAACTTGCGGTTGTTGTGAAGGGTCCTCTATCTAACCTATGCAAATGAACAACTTTGGAGAAATGTCAGAAGTGTCTGCTTAGTGGCCTAGTAAAACCTTAAGTGAAAGTTGGTATGCTTAAAAGGACTACATGAAACCTGGAAGACAAATATATCTAAGGATTCACCTTAACCACCTCATTTTTGCAAAATAAACAGATGTCATCCTCTCCCACTCACTCGGTGAATTTTTCCAAAATAAAATTTGCTTTATCAAATGAGTGAACAGTGGGAGAGGGTATGAAGATAACTCTGTCAGGACTATGGATGGTTGCTGGTAGCGGAGCAAGGTCTGTGATGTCGGGGTGAATCCGTCGGGGTTATGGACACTTTCTGGTAGCGGAGGAACACCGTAGCAATTGAGTAAAGGTAACTAAAGGATTAATTCTAGTGAATACTTTACTATATTTTGTTAAAAAGGGTATGAGTCAGGTTTATAGGAAATGAAGGAGGAATAAAGGTTAAAAACCCCACGGGCAGGCCCAGAAGCATCAACCGAATGATTTCAAATGTAAGGGTAAAAGAGGTTGTGATTTAAAACAAGTAAGGTTCTCAACCAGCGTTCGTATCAAACGAGCATTAAGGAAGAATAGATATTCTGCTTTCACCCAGTGAATCGCCATTTGTTGAGCACTCAACACACCCTAAAAAGTCAATGTCAAATTTTGATTTTTGGGTACCACTTGATCTTTTGGCATTGTCTAATTCGACTTCAATATGAAAAATGTTGCCTTTGCTTATCATTTTTTTATTCTCATTAAGTCTTTAAAATATTTCTTGGACATGTGAAAACCATTAACTTAAAAGACTAATATCTAAATTAGAGAATTGATAGTCAAAGCTTTCCCTGACGCACTTAATGAATTCGGCATCAGAAAGGATTAAGCATGAAATAAAACACTAGAGAGAACCAAGGTTTCTGAGTCTTGATCTTTGTCAGTGTCGGCAGACGTGAGATTTCTTTCGTGACAAGAATCACCGAGAATATCGCCGATGACTGATCCCTTCGGCATCGGTGAATGACTAAAAGAGTAAGCACTCACAAAGAATGAAACGATATCACTAATTGTCGAATTCTGAAAATTTTTCGGCATCAGGGGTTTTTGAGTATGATAACCCACAAAGAAACTACGTGATGGAACTATCTATGAGAGTCAATCCTTGATAACTTCCAGCATGGCGAGTTTTTAGAAGGATAGCCTATGGAGAATGTGATAAGTCAACCCTCGAATGTCGACCCCAATACCTTTCAGCCTCAAAAATCCCAAGTTTATTTTTATGCACGTCTTTAGTTGAAAGACACGACTCTGACTGAGATATACGGTCAAACCACCTATCCTTTGTTGCCATCTGTCATTGCTCAAGTGATCAAACATACAATCTAGTTTTCCCTGGATTCATTACTAGCTCCTGAGACCCACGTCACACCCTGAACCAGTTTTACCACGTCAACATCGTACGATGAAATTCATCAGCGTAGGAAGTTTTCTTAGGAGGATACCGACAAAAACACGCATAAGGATATTTCCGATTCCCAATCTACCCACTAAGAAAATGACGCGATGGGAGATTTTAGCTCTGAGATATGCTAGATATGATGCGTTTAAAGGGTTAATTAATTCCAGAATCTCACATTATTTGATTATTCATGCGCAAATCAAGAGGACCGTTTAAACATGTCAATATAGTGCATCTCCCTCCATGCCTCCGTCGTCAACCCACGTAGAATTTATTTGCAGAGATTTGGCAGTAGATTGTTTTGAATTTCACCCATTACTCATATTAACTTGTTGATACGACTGGAAGGATCTCTCCCATTATATTCTTTTGAGTCATTGTAAACAAGTTTATTCTATGCACGAAGGAGTTCGAAAAACCAAGAGGAGCAAGATGAGCAGTCTGGGGATAGCTTCCAAGGTTTAGTGAGTATTAAACAATAGTTTAGCAAGAATTATAGGTATGTATCAATCTATGGATATTTTATGCTTCATTTCATACGTTTTTATCTAATTTTACTCTGTACACTTACCTAAAGGATCATTTTCGGTTGCAAGAATGATGCCTCTAAAGAAACCCACCACCAGGAAATATCCAAGAGCACCAAAGCTATGAGAACCAGAGGTGGGAGAAGCTTCCTCCCCAACAATTGCAAGGCAATTGGAATTTGCTCCAAAGTCGGTGCCCATCATCAAAATAGCCACTAAGAAATCTTTTGTTCAACCCCCAGTCTTTGGAGACATAGAGGTGAACATTGGGACCAAGACAGTATTGTTGAGTTGGGAAGAAATTTTCAAGAAAATCAAGTGGGAGGAATTCCTTGAATATACCCTCCACAATGATCCTAATACGAGAAGACTCAAGGATGAAGTCCTCTTGAATGTCCTAAAGGAATATATTCACATTGTGGTGAGCATGACTCTGGTATTCCCCTGCATAGAACTCTTGAAATGCCTTATCGATCACACCGACACATAAATATTTTTGATTGATGACGACAAGGACGAGTGTGTTAGGGTTTTCCTCCCATTGGAAGTAAAAATTACTACAAGATCAAAGAGCTAGAGGAGCAGTTGAACATTGATTTTGTTTTGAGTTTCTATGAGAAAAACGACACCAAAAAGGTGATGGCTTCTTGGTGGAGAGAGGATAAAAAGTTCACCAATCGGACCTACGGCTAGTACTCGATGGACAACCTAAGAGAGCCTTACATATATCTAATGGCCCTCCTTTGTATATTGCATGGGGAGAAATACCACTCTAGGTTTTCAAGGGGTTGGATGCCTCTAGCTTATACTGTATCCATTTCCAGAATAGGTTCCAACTGGGGTGCAATCATCTCCAAACAGTTGAGCACTTGCATACGACAAGCTCAGATGTTGAAAGAGGGGGAAACCCATTCCTTTTACATGGCCTCTTATCTATTGGACATCATTTGTACCAAGAACTTCATTGTCGGAATGAAATTAAGCTAGCACGCCTCTGAAATCCTCTTCCATGTATATTTCGGCATCTTATGGGGAAAAAGGTACAAGAAATTCTACTCTCTCATCTATGATCATTTTATCACACATATTTATTTGTTTTTGTTCAAGAAATATTTCCCAAGGTTATCAGATGCAACCAAAAAGGTTGTAATGAAAGTTGACCATTGTTATCTAGATGAGAGTGATAATTAAATCAGGGTTTTTGGCACCACCGGAGCACACCATATGTTACCTGTATATGTCCTCGACTAATAGTAGGGGAAATCTGTTATCAGACCATCCTACAAGGCTATAATGCTACTTTGGTAAAATATAAGAAGCGAGCCTTCATACCCTATGGGTTTCATATTGGTTTCTACATGGTAAAGGACATCGCGCAGGCCAAGCAAGATGGGTTAAGCCAATTGGAGTTTCAATTTGAGATTGGCCATTTTTGCAAGCATGACCCTAAGGGTCTGGTCCTGAAGCATGCATCACATGTATCATCCTGATGGCTATATTCCCATGATAGGTTTGAGAATGAGATCTTCACCGAAAATGCTCAAAGCTAGGATGAGGTGGTGGAAAGGATGGATAACCTTAAAGAAACCAGGTTTAAGGCCATGAGTTGGGATGAGCAAGAAATCAGCTTAAGAAATCCTCGGGGCCAGTGAAGAAAGGATAGCACCCGAATTAGTCGAAGCGATGGAAGCTCCTCAAGAAGCCACTGAAACAATAGATATTTCCCAGGTAACCCCAGTATGGGACAGGAATTTTCCTGAGGCTCGGGATACGTGGGAGATAGGGGAACTCATGTATCAACAAGCATAATAGATAATGAATCAGATGTAGGATAACCCAGACCTCATTAAGTTGCCAAGGCTTTTGACCGATAGCCCAGAAGAAAGCTCGACGGGGCCAAGCGGCCCTAATTTCATGAACCTTGATAACATCAATGGGTCAGATGACTCTGAATCCATAATGTCACTGGCTAGATCATTGGTAGAGGTGATGACTGAACCATAGACAAGACAGGTATCAGTATAAACAAGCACTCCTAATCCTTTGAGCGAGTTTATAAATATATATAGTGATGATGAAAGCCCGAAGGCATCTCATGGGACCCTTGTGCATGTCCAAGAAGAAAAGGGACCTAAGAAGGTTTCTTCTCCTAATCCCAGGGTCCAAACCTAGGATGTCCTACAAAAGGAAATAGAATCCAAAAGTGTTTATGACACCAAGAGGCTCGATGCACTGGAAACCCGAGAAGACAATCCGAAGGACAAGTCAGAACCGAATGAGCCAAAGGAAGGATTCCCACAAAAGGAAATCAATGTTTCAACGGCTAATGAACAAGTAAGTATTGAGTCTTTTCCTGACACCTATATTCAACTCGACACTCATATCCCTGACAAGCTACAGACGGAGGCCAGGTCTTAGGAGCACAATGAGAAAGTTCAAGAACCTAGTCTTGAACAAGTATACACCACCGAAAATTTGGGAAACACACTCACATGGGGTGATCAATAGATTATCGAACCTGTGGATGAGGTAGCCAATATTTATGTGATCTCCTAAAATCAAAAGAGGAAGGCCATTGTCCAGATAACTACAAAGAAAAGGAGGATCACGTTGGATCGCTCCATCCTCATCACTATAGAGGAAAACTTGATAAACACAGAAAATGCCAGAACATCTGAGCTCCTCGATGTGGGGATGGTGCTCTCGGATGCCACCCTAGACAGAGCCAAACGAGATGAAAAGGATATGGCTACCACCCTGAAGGAACTAGAACATTTTTTACACTTGGATGAATACTATCAAGGCGCCACTCAGACCACGGTATATCTGAGAAGCGAGTTCGAAGACACTTACAACCAATTCAAAAAAGAGAGGAAACTTTTTACTGCAAAACTAATTGAGCTCCAGGAAGACACTCTCATGGCACTCGCAACATGCAAGGATATGGAGTAGAGGCATGAAAGGGCACAAAAAGCTGTGGAGAGACTTGAATACATTGAGGCAATTCAATAGGGTTGGGATAAATAAGAACATGAAATTCGGGTGCTGGGAAAAGAAGTCTTGATCGCATGAAATGATCAACCGGGTATTGGGCTAAGATGTCTTAGGAACCACACTGAGAAATTCAAGAGAAGTGGGCCAAATGCAAGAAAAATTGGGGGAAAATTAACAAAACAATGAAGGATATCGGACTCCCCGAGTTCGACAACCCCGACAACTTCATCGACTTGTGCAACATAGTCAAATCGCATACCAAGCAAGATTTATTATGGGTCGAAGAGCTAGCGAAGGTGACCAACACAACGCTAGGACAAGTGAAAATATTTATGGAACATCCGATTAGAGCTCGGACTGTGCTACAACAGTTAAACACCAGTCTACTGAAGTATCGAGTGCATGCAGTGGAGGTCATAGGAATTTACATGGCTCTGATGGAGCAACACAGATTTCCATGGGCCCAAAATTGTGAGGAGTTGTTTATCAGTTGGTCGGAGTATGAGAAAATTCACCCTTTTAAGTGATATCTTGATTTGACTATTAAATAAACTGTTAAAAGAGGATGCCACGTGGTGAATTTTGTTTTGTTTAGCTGTTATTTTCAATTGAATTTTATGTTATAAATACGAACATAGACCAATTAGTTAAAGTTCGATGGTTGTTGCAAGAAACTCTTATGTTTTGGTTTTGTCAACAATTATTTCTGAGCTACCGTTAATAGAGAAGTCCTTCTGGACCAAAGACAAGATTATTTCCATCAAATGCATGTGATTGGATGTGGAGAATATTTATTTCCTATCTTGTTTCATGAATTATGTTGTAATGAGTAAGAACTATTTAATCTATTGTCAAGTTATCTAGTGCAATATTTTTGTGTTCTTTACTTTAATGATGAATATGAATCATGGTGTTATTATGTGATGGATGATTAAGTAGGTGAATTATTTTTCTTTCGATTGCCTTATCGCATATGTGTTTTCTTTCTGGTAATTAGTTTCTCAAACAGTAATTGTATTCTCACATGGTTAATGTATTAGTACTAGGTCTGTGGTATAAAATTGTTGTCTGCATGCTTGAGCAATGGGTTATCCCAATTTCAACCTCTTCCCTAGTAGTTAGAACTTAGTCATGTTTTGTTTCCAAGTTGGTTTATACCAGCTTACATCTCATATCGGTCCCACCCAAGAGAAAATACAAAAAGAGATAGTCTGAACTGAAGGAAGAGCCCTCACAAGAAAAACATAAAGCACATCAATAAATTGGTCAAATCGCAATATCTGGAGAACCATTCCACTATTAAACGATGCAGAGTCTAATTGGGCCTCGGTAGTGGGTTTGGTTCCTACTATTAAATCAAGGGATTTAGGACCCATCAACAGGTCCATCGTGAATTCAGTGTCAAAATCAATCCTTATAGCAGGAGCTAGGGTGGAGAAATCTGGGATCCCTTTCGACAGTCAAACGCCACATCAGACAAGTAAAATATGTAACTACCTAACTATTTTTCATCAACAATACAGAAACTCATTCCTTCGAAGTGTATTGTTTTGATATTGTTTACATCTGTAATTATTTTATACATATACTTCATATAATACTAATTTATCTTATTTTTTTGTCATTTTTTCATAGAAATAATTGCTAGTTATTAGTATAACTACCTCTCTGTATCGATATGATTGTTTGTGATTTGTTTAGGTTGCATAGGAACCATTGGAAAAGAATGAAGGGACTCCAGCAATCGAGAATGACATCAATCATTGGAATCTTGCTTAGTCAATCTTTCCCTTCCTCCCAATATTTAGTTATTTCTTTAAAATTTGGTTATTATATATATTTTTAGTACTCTTCATGATATTTTTTTCTTGTATAGTCATTAGTATGTTGTAGTAAGCCTACTACTATAGGGTATTTTTCCTCGAAAGAAAGTACATTGGAGAAGAAGGGATACCCTGGTGGGATGGAGATCTATTTGAGTTGTAGCAATTTGATGGGAATGGTATCTCAGACTGGATATGTTAAATATTGTTGTTGTTTCAAAGGTGGTCACATGAGGGTTTCTTCTAGAGATCCCACTGATAACCTACATAATAAGACTTGATTGTATTCTCCAAAACATGGGAACAAATATGCCAAGAGTGAATCTGCTAATATTTTGGGAACCAAAACGCCCATACAATGACTAATTAAAATGCCCAGGGAGAGAAAAATAACACCCAACAGACTAACAACCTATGCCAGAGAATGTCAATGGTATTCTAGCGACTGACACAATAGATTAGGGTTTCCTGGACCTGTGGCGACATTTTAGGGTTTCTCTACACTAGAAAAATGAATCTCAATGTACAGGATGATATTGGAAGAAATATTGCAGAGAAAGAGGGAAAGATGAATAATTTTTTCACTCAAATTCCAACACAAGAGGACAAGGATGCTCCAAATATCATAAAGTTATTAAAAAATACACCAAGCTCTAATATTATTGCTAGTGTTAAATAGTTGGCTTAGGTTGATGCATAGTTGGTATGGATTGTTGGTTGTCATTGATGTCAACCATTGGAGAGTGATATTGTATATTGATTTCAACCCTTAGTGTTTGATTTCAACCATTGGAGAGTGATATTGTATATCGATTTCAACCCTTAGTGTTTGATGTCAACCCTTGGAGAAAGTCTGGTAGTGAATTCTGGTAGCACAAAGGTTTGGGTAATGCAACCAAGGTTGTTTCATGTATAATGGTATGAGTTTTAATATATTTGAAGGTAAGACTATTCTATATGGATAGTACATTTCATTCCATTTCCAGTGGTATGTGGAGCGTCACATAACTCCTCATGGTTAGAGAGTTATGGCCATGAGAAGTTGGAGAAGTTAGGTTTGGGTAATGGACCTAAGTTTGTTTGATGGATAATGGTATGAGTTTTGATATATTTGAAAGAAATACTATTCCAAATGGATATTAAATGTCATGCCATTTCCAGTGGTATGTGGAATGTCACATAACTCCTCACGGTTAGAGAGTTATAGCTGTGTGAAGTTGGAGAACCCTCATGAGTCATCTAGAAGTCCCAAAAGGTCAAAGTAGTCAAAGTGGTTTAAGAAATTTTTAGAAGGTAAATAATAAAGTGAAGTGATGAGTGTACTATAATTCAAAGTGAATACAAAATAAATTATTTAAATAATAAATTTAATGGAGAAATTACTAAGTTGACAAGTGGTTAGAAATGGGTTAGCCCTAAATTAAGGAAAGTGGTTTAAGATGGTTAGAAGGTAACCCCTTGAGGTGAAGTGAATTGATGAGTGTACTATAATTCAAAGTGGATACAAAATGAATTATTTAAATAATAAATTTAATGGATAAATTACTAATTGGACAAGTGGTTAGAAGTTGGTTAACCCTAAAATAATGAAAGTGGGTTAAGATGGTTAAAAGGTAACCCCTTGAGAAAGCTACATGAAAGTATAAATAAGAGGAAAGGCTCTCTCATTTTAATCAAAATTGAGCATATTGAATATCTATAGGTGACTGAGGTAACCAAAGGATATCTAAGCCGAATTTCAAAGAGAAGGTGAAGTAAAGAAGGCCAAAATTCAAGGGAGGATAAATTCTTTTGATGATGCTTCCTAAGGTATATTATTTACAGGTCATCTCACCATTTTCGCAATATTTTTTTTTCTATAATTATTCAGACTCTGAAATTGATAGGCCATTAAGAAAACATATCCAAGTAGTTATGGTACGAATTTCATCATGTGGGTCGTTGCAGTTTTGGAGTTAACTCTGTGGAAAATAGGGTTTGTGGCTACTCCTGAAACTAGTCTAAAACAGATGTTTATGGTAAACACGTCATAACTTCTTCATAACAGATCCAAATTAATTAATACCAAAATTGTTGGTTAGATTACAGTCTATAGTATTATGTCTAAAAGTTTCAAATCCATACAACAAATATTCCATGTGGGGCACACTCTACAAGTTCACTCTCTAGAATAAGCCAGAATTTAACAAGGTATGCCATTTTTTCTATAACTCCTTTTCTGAGAGGTTCCAAGTAGTGACACCTAGAGGAATTGCATAAAACACACTAACGAACATTGTGTACTATTTTCATATCTTTATTCATTATAGGTACATAGTTATGATGATCCAGATTTTATGAGCAGGAAAAAATGACTACAGATTATTAACAGGTGCTTAACAAAAAATAACAGAGATACAGTAAAATTGGTTTTCTATTCAATAACGAAATAAGCTGAAACTGTAAAATGCAGCGGAAATAAGCTTGTTGGAATGGTGGCAGCTTATCTCTGAGAAGATATGTGACGGTAGCGCGCATTCGCAAGCAGAAGGTTGCAATGAGGCTCTGAAGGCCTTTTTACAATAAGAAAGAATGCCAAAAACCCTAGACATCCAAAAACCTAACCCTAGGAGATGAAACACCAAAAGTCATGTGAGCCCCGTTTGGGTAAGCTATTACATCAACTTCCTGGGGTCGTAACTTTTGCATACGATCTTCGTTTTAGGCGTGTGATAGCCCGTTGGAAAGGTATCGTCGAGGAGATTCATTTTGGGGGCTCAATTATGCTTTCAGCTATCATTAAGGATCTTGATACCAAAAAACCTTCATTTAGGCCCTCAAAATGGCCCCAGAAGTAAAAATTTCTAAAAATAGTAAATTGCCAAAAATGTCAGAAAATTGTTTTGAGCCAGTTGGAAAAGGTGGGTGGCCACTGATATCCATCTGGATCAATCCTCCCTCCTTAGGAAGAAATGGTCTCCATTGCGTTGAGTTCCACCATTAGATGAGGAAATTTCTGCTGAATTTGGCCTCGGGTGAGCCACTTGCCTTGGTGCAGGAGTTACCCTGCTTTGACGACTCAATAAAGCTAGATCCTTTGTTGTCGAGTGCCCTTGATCTATCTGTCCACAATCTGATCATTGGATGCCTATTTTATGTAGTCGGGGTTGAGCTCTATTTTTGTTAGTTGTTCTGCTACTTCTGAGGTGTCCAATAGTGGTGGGAAACAAGGGCGAAGGAGATCCACATTGAACACTGGCAGCAAGCCAAGGAAAGGAGGAATGTTGAGCTCAAAAGCATTATCCCCCATGGCCTTGGTGATAGTGTATTGTCCATAACGGAGTGGGTGAAGCTTCCTATGGGGTCCTGTAAGGTGTTCTTTCTGCAAGTGCAACCAAACTTTGTCGCCCACCTGAAACTTATGCGGCACCCGATGTTGATCATGGCGTTGTTTGTACTTGTCATTGGACTTCTGTAGGATATCCTGAACCTGTTGGTGGATGTGTTGGATCTGCTCAATGAACCGGGTGGCTTTGTCAGCTTCAATTGGAGCAGGAGATGAGTCAGTCGAGGTGACCGCAAGGGGAAGAGCAACATCTATGGGACCCAATGGTTGGAATCCCAACCCCGCTTGAAAGGGGTTGTGGCCAGTTGAGCTATGCAAGGCTCAGTTGTAGCTATGCTGGACATAAGGAAGGCTCTCATCCCATGTGTGAGGGTTCTTTGAATTATACATGCAAAGGATATGCACAATCATTCGATTTACAACCTCGGTTTGGCCATCTGTCTGGGGATGGAAGGTCGTGGATTTGGTGAGCTTGGTGTCCAGCAGTGACCAGAGGCTCGACCAGAATGTGCTGAGAAATCGACTATCCTGATCTGAGACAATGGTTTGTGGGATTCCAAATTGTACCCAGACTTGTTCAAAGAAGAGTTCAACAGTGGCCTCTGCTGTGATGCTCTTCTTGCAGGCAACCAGAAACGCCATCTTAGAAAAGAAATCAACAACCACAAAAACACAATCATTTCCCCGCTTGGTGGATGGGAAGCCTGACATGTATTCCATTGAGATGGATTCTCATGGCTTGTCAGGAGTAGGAAGAGGGGTGTACAAGCACTGTTTCTTAGTGGTTGGTTTGGCAATAGTGCAGGCAGTGCAGGACCTGATATACTTGCTGACCTCCTGTCGAAGTTTCGGCCAGTAGAAATGTTTCTGTAGCATCGCCACTGTCTTTTCAATGCCGAAGTGTCCTTCCACCCGACTGTAGTTGGCTTGCCAGATCAACTTTGCTCGCTCACTTGATGGAACACAGATATGGCCCAGATGACACAACAACCCATCCTGAAGATGGAAATTATCAACTACATTTGCACCCAACATTTGGTAGGTGGTGGCGAAGTCAGGGTCTGTCTCATAGAGTTGGGGCCATCCAGATGTCTCATGGCCACAAGAGTCTAGCACCATGGTGAGTGTCACGACTAGCGGTCTGTTGAGGCAATCAGCGATGTGATTGGTGCTTCCTGTTTTATACTTGATGTTGAGGTGGAATTGCTGCAAGTATGTGGACCACTTTTGATGGAGTTCATTTTGCAGTTTTCCCTATGTTTGTATGAACTATAGTGGCTTATGATCAGTGTGGATGACTATCTCCTTCCCAAGAATGTAATGTCCCCACTGGCGACATGCTTGCACAATGGAGTACATTTCTTTGTCGTAAGTAGGGTACTTACGGATAGTATCTAACAGTGTCTCACTATGATAGGCCACGGGGTGGCTGTGTTGAGTGAGAACAATGCCCACGGTATAGTCTTAAGCATCTGTCTCGATCTCAAAGGGATGTTGCAAGTCTGGTAGTGAAAGTACTAGGGTTGAGCAAAAGCGTTGCTTCGAATCATTGAATGCTTGTTGTTGGGACCGTCCCCACGCAAATTTCGCCTTACCACCACCCCTATTTATTTGGTTGAGGGCCCATGCAATATGGGAGAAACCCAACACGAACCTGTGGTAGAAATTAGCAAGTCCCAAGAAGCTCCGAATCTTAGTGAGTGTTGTTGGGGCTGGCTAGTCATAGATGACTTGGATCTTGGCTGGATCCACATGTACACCATGCTGATCAATGATGTAGCCCAGGTAATGGACCATGTCCATTCCGAAGGATCATTTTTCTAGGTTGGTGTATAGCTTGTGCTGTTGCAGGGTGTGCAGAACCTGTTGAATATGATGCAAGTGTTTGTCCCAAGTCTTGTTGTAAATTAGAATGTCATCCAGATACACCACTACAAAAGTATTGGTGAATGGTTGCAGGATATCATCCATCATCCTCATGAAAGTGGCTGGAAAATTTGTCAAACCAAAGGGCATGACCAACCATTCAAAAAGTCCTTCTTTTGACTTGAAGGCGGTCTTCCATACATCTGTCTATTCTATCAGGACCTAGTGGTAGCCAGACTTCAGATCAATCTTACTGAAGTATTTGGCCTCCGTGATTTGATCAAGGAGGTCATCAATTCAGGGAATCAGGTACCAGTTTCTGACAGTGATTTTATTCAGAGCCTGGTAATCAATACAGAGTCGCCAGGTTCCATCTTTCTTCTGTACCATCACGATTGGGCTCCTGCAAGGTGATGAGCTAGGGTGTATGTGCCCCTTGTGTTGTTCTTGGATCTGTCTCTTGATCTCCTCATTATCTAACAAAGAGAAAATATAGACTAGCCCATTGGGCGGCAGTGCGCCAGGGGTCAGATCGATGGGGTGCTTGACCTGGCAGTGCAGAGGTACCCCTGTAGGTGAGAAGAAGATATCTGAGTATTCTTCCACAACCTTATCTACTTTCTTATGTTGTGTGGAGAGGTCGGTCGCAGATACCTTGGATGTGGCTATGATCTTTCGCTTATTTTGAGAGTGAATCACGAAGAAGACAAACTTCTCCATCTGAGAGATGACCTTCTTGCATTGCTTAGCAGAGGTCAAGGAAATAACACTAGGTGGGACTGCCTCGAGTATCCTGTACAATTTCCTGTTTAAAGTAATAATAACACTACGAGACCTAAACTCATATATAGCATGATGTTTCTATAAATAAGGTTGGCCCAAAAGAACATCACAAACTTCAAGAGGAGAAACATCACACAATACCTCATCTTTGAAGGGCTTGATGCCATACAACAGTCGACATTGTTCGCTGATGCAGAGATCACTTCCTTTGCGGAGCCATCCAATGGTGTAGGGTTGTGCATGTGGTTTTGTTGGCAGGGCCAGCCACTTGACGACCTCTGTTGAGATGAGGTTCTTCTAGCTACCGTTGTCAATGATGAAGTGCAGCGGGGTGCCTTTTACCCACATCTGTGAATGGAAGAGGCGCTCTCCTTCTTATGGCTCGTCTAGTTCACCAGGCTGGATCTTGGTGGTAGCAACGGTGGCACTGGGTTCCATGTCAATGATTCATCTTCCCCTTTCTGGTTCTGTCTCATAGTCAGAATCTGCATCTGATTCAGAGGCTTTCACTTTGGCCACCAGTGACTGCTTTGAGCGACAGTCAGTAGTGTGATGCCAAGGGCTCTTATGGAAGTCGCACCACTTCCTGGTATCTTTCTTTGTCTTTCTAGTGTCCTTCTTTGCTTACGGCTTGTACTGGTTGTATTGATACTTTCCATCTTTGCTTTGTCCTTTGTTCGGTGGGTTGGGGTCACCCTTTCCTGGCTTTTGTTATGAGGGGTTCCCAGGCCCAAATTGTCGCGTCTTTTGTTTGAGCTTCTGCTCGATTTTGATGGCATATCGGTAGGCTGCGCCCAAGGATGAGATGTCTAGAAATTCCATTTTGGTATGGATGTATCTATGCAGAGAACCATGATACTTGAGCACCAGATGTCGCTCTGAATCTTTGATACCCAACTTGGTGCACAAGGTATGGAAGATATTTGTGAAATCTGGCACTACTTGGTCTCTTTCTTGCTGCAGTGTGGTCCATTTGGTATACAGGTCGTCATAACTTCTGACAGGGTAGTATTGTTCAATAGCATCCCTAAAGGATTCCCAGGTGGTCATGACTGAAAATAATTAATTTTCCTCTGTTTCCTTTTTCTCACAGAAAGTTTCCCACCAATGTTTGACATGAGGAACGACTTTGAGGAGTGCAAAATTAATCTTTTCTCTATTCGAAAATTTATGAATAGAAAAATACCCTTCTAGTAGATTCAACCACTTGTCTATAGCATTTGCGTCTATCTAACCTTCAAATATAGGAATATCAGAGTTTATTTGTACCTTGAAGGGGGCGGCGCCTCCATTCGAAGAAGATGCATCGCCTATTGGTAGTCACCGAAGGATTTGCGGGAAAATATCCATCATCTCGTTCCTCTGTTGCGTGAGGGCTTCCTCAATCAACAGTTTGAAAGGATATCCTGTCCCATCATCTTTCTTCTCTCCTACCATGGGAGGTCGCTTGGGTGTGCGAGATCTTCTGTCCTTGAGAGAAACAAGCTCGAGACCCAACTCTTTGTACTCCGACCTCATTGGGGACATGAATTAAGATGACAAGGAGCAAACTGCTCTGATACCACTGATCTAGATTTTATGAGCAGAATGAAATGAATATAGATTATTAATAGGTGTTTAACACAAAATAACAGAGATACAGTAAAAATGGTTTTCTATTCAATAATGAAATAAGCTGAAACTGTAAATTGCAGTGGAAACAAGCTTGTTGGAATGGTGGCGGCTTATCTCTGAGAAGAGATGTGACGGTAGCGTGCATTCGCAAGAAGAAGGTTACAATGAGGCTCTGAAGGCATTTTTACAATAAGAAAGAATGCCAAAAACCATATACATCCAAAAACCTAACCCTAGGAGATGAAACGCCAAAAGTCATGTGGGCCCCGTTTGGGTAAGCTAGCACATCAACTTCTCGGGGTCGTAACTTTTGCATACGACCTCCGTTTTAGGCGTGTGATAGCCTGTTGGAAAAGCATCATCGAGGAGATTCATTTTTGGGGCTCAATGATTCCTTTGGCTATCATTGAGGATCTTGATACCAAAAAACCTTCATTTAAGCCCTCAAAATGGCCCCGGAAGTAAAAACTGCTAAAAATAGTAAATTGCCAAAAATGTTAGAAAATTGTTTTGAGCCAATTGGAAAAGGTGGGTGGCCACAGATATCCATCTGGATCATATGATTATTTAAAGTTAGGTTTTTTGACTAATCCAAAACCAGTCATGTGAGACCAAAGTAAATTTTGATGAAAATGTTAGTCTCTTGTTGTTAAAGTTAAGGAAGGTTTGCAGGTATGTGATCATATACACCAGGTCTAGTACAGAGTTACAAATCATATTTGGATGATGAAATTGATGACAGATTTTGGTTGAGTTACATATTGGGTACATGGTTGAGACAAGTAGTTGATGAGTTGGCACATACATGAGGTGTATATTTGATGATGTTGGTACATCTTGATGAGTCATAGTTGATGAGTAGTTGATACATGATTGGTACATACTTGGTACATGGTTGGAGGCACTTGTTATTAGTATTGTTGACACATGGTTTATGGATGATGTAGCATACTTGTATTGGTATATTATTAGAAGACCATATTGATCTTGGTGATGATTATGAGTTGTTGTGTTATGGTTCACTACTACATATTGAAAATTTTGCAACGAAAGTACTCTTTCGTCGCAACATGCAAGAGAGAAAGTTCAAGTTTTTTAAATCCACCCCGTATTCGTCGCAATCTCGGCATAGGTAGTTTGACCAAATTATTATGGTCAATGTTCATCGCCAGAATGACGACTATACTTTGTCCGTCGCAAGAACGACATATGACTTAACCTTAAAATTAACTGTTAAAAATGACCTAAAATAAATATTTTTAGGTCACTGTCGTCGCAATAGTGACGATAGTGACCTAAAATTGCACTATAAATATTTGACGATCCAAAGATGTTGCGACAAACTTTCTATAACAACGATGGTTCCGAAAGGGTATTTTTGTGCGAAAGAATCTCACAGAATGTTATTAGAGGTGCGGAAAAAAGTAAAGCGAGTGAAAAGGTTGATGGTAGATGTTATTGCCCTTGTAAAAAATGTTTCCTCAATCATCCTGTAAAAATTTTAATAGCAATAGCTACAAAACATTGTAGGAAATATGGTCACATTGATGGTGGATCGAATGAATATCGTCCCGTGGTAATTAGCTATATATTCATTATCTTTTTTTATTTTGTCAATTTTATATAAAATTATATATATGTATATATATTGTTTGAATGTTTGTTATAGTATACACTAATTTTGCATGATTGTTTGTAATTATAAAGTTAGAGTTGCCCTCTAACTTTCCACATAATATTTCACCAAGTATTAGTAGAAATGATGTTGTACACGCTAAGGAACATCATCATGACCAAGCAAATGAGGATCTTATGGAAGAAGATGATGGGACAAATCAAGTTAATGATCCCATGGAAGAAGATGATGGGACAAATCAAATGATCCAAGATTTGTTTTCACAACCAGATGAGGATGGGGAAAATGTTGGTATTTATGATGAACCTCTATTAGAAAAGGCAAATAAACGACTTTATGAAGGATCAAGAGAAAATATTATCTCCGCTACATTGTTGCTAGTGAACTTAAAGGTTATGAATAATTTGTCGAACACTTGTATGAAACAAATACAAAGGTATGTAATATGTTTCATCTCATACTATACATAAATGTTGATTTTTTATTTATTTATTTTTAGTGTTAATTAATGTGTAAAATAAGAATTCAATTTTTATAATTAATATTCTTACATTAACTAGTTGTTTGTTATGTTGCAAATTGTTAGGTGAATTTTTGTTACCATCGTCAAAAATTTTACCTCGCACATATTGAGGTTTCCATGCCATTATGAAATACATTGGAATGGATTATCAAACTATAGATGCATGTCCTAATGACCATATTATATATTATGGACAACATGATTCAAAAACCAAATGTTTGCAACGTCTTATCAGTAGGTATCGAATTGATCAAGTAACAAAAAGGGTGCCTCGAAAGGTTCTTCGTCATATTCCCATAATTCCACATTTGCAGTGATTGTTCAAGTGTGAAAGCATAGCACAATTTATGGATTACCATGCACATAACAGAAGTGGAGATGGTGTTCTTTGAATTCCTGCTGATGGTTCTGCATTTAGGGAAATTGAGGAAAAATGGGAAGATTTCAAAGATGAACCTCGTAATGTTAGGATTTCATTGGCAGCTGACGGTGTTAATCCACTCGGAGAGCTTAGGTCTATTTAATCAGTGTGGCCTATTTTTGTTATCAACATGAATAACATTCCTCCTTGGATGTCAATAAAGAGGGAGCACATAATGTTGACAATGATTGTTCCAGGTATTTGTTTACATTAATTTTTTGAATTTAACATTTTCATTTGTTTCAATTTTTGCATAATATCTTTTGTTTATTTATTTAATTATATATATTACATGATATCATTCCTTTAGTAATTATGTGTAATTTCAAACAAGTATTAGGTAAGTACCAGGTTAAAGATATGAATGTATATATCGAGCCTCTTATCGACAAGCTACTAAAGTTATGGGTTGGCATCACAATGTATGACATATGTAAACCAATCGAGGAGAAGAAATTGAAATTCCGTGGAATACTTTTATGGACAATTCATGATGCCCTTGGACTAACACATTTTTGTGGTATGTATAAGCATTCTAATATTGTGCTTTAATACTATATAATATTTTAATGTTATCATGGTGCATGTTTACTTTTTAAATAATCTCATCATATAATTGACATTAATCCATTTGTTGCAGGTCTTCAAACAAAGGGTAAATTTGCATGTCCATTTTGTGGCCCTAAGATGAAGTATCATCATTCAAAAAGTTTAGGAAAGATGGTGTTTGATGAGTATAGGCACCTTCTTCCTAAGAACCATAGGTATCGCACTACTGAAAAACATATTTGCAATGGGAAAGAAGAGACTGGTTTAAAACCACGAAGAATGACACCTCACCTATGGAGGTTGGAATATAATAGAAAACGTCAAGGCACCAAATTTCATAATGTATCGTAGATCATGTAATGTTTTGAATGTTTATTTTAATCATTGAATTTATTTTACCTCATTTGATAATTATTTTTCTGATTTCTTTTATGTTTCATTAAGGTCGCAATCATCATGAAGATATTAATAATGGGCTTCCACAAGGAATGAAATCTTATCCGGCTCAATTCATGAGGTTTCCCTACTATGAGGAGCTAAAAATAGTTTATTTGTTTGATACAATGCATATCGGGAAGAATGTGACTGAAACATTATGGAAAATCATAGATGGTAGGAGGGACAAAGAAAAAATTGTCAAAATTTGTACTGACATTCAGGAAGCCAGTCATGCAATGTGAAGTGTGATCCGATATTCAAATAGATCATATGGAGTACTAGACCGAAATAACCTTCCATGGTTTTAACAGAGAAACAAAGCAATTATGTAAAAGAGGTCATTCAAAGAATTAAATTTTCCACGGGTTTTGCTTCAAACATAAAAAATATCTTAATGAAGAAAGGTGAATTTGGTGGGGTAAAAACACATGATTGGCATACCTTCATTAAGGTAATAATTTTGGTATAC